>JAHVYB010000043.1:76537-288498 GCA_020623695.1 Calonectria henricotiae | reverse complement strand
GCGTGGTGGCGTGGGTGTGCTGTTGTGGTGGGTGGAGTGGGTGAGGGTGGGAGGGGAGGGAGGGGGAACGCTAGGACAAAAGAGAGAGGGGGAGAAGGGCCTCGCGTGCGGGTCGTGGGGGGGGGGGGGGGGGTGGGCGGGGGGGGGGGGTGGGGGGGGGGGCGGGGGGGGGGGGGGGAGGGGGGGGGGCGGGGGGGGGGAGGGGGGGGGTGGGGGGGGGGGGAGGGGGGGGGGGGGGGTGGAGAGGGGGGGGGGGGGGGGGGGGGGGGGGGGGGGGGGGGGAATAACTTGCAAAGCCTATATTCAAGGCTACCTTACTCCAATTTTGTCGGACATCCAGTAATAGACACATCTCAACTTTTCCCCCCATAATCAACTAGACCCATCCCCATCTCCTTGATTTATAATATCAATGACTTGAGATGATTTTTTTTGGTACATGCGCCCTCCCACCAGCAGCCATCTACTTGACATTCAAGAGGACATCTACAATTCTGACTTCTCGGGGTTAGACAAATTTGGAAACTTAAAAATAGCGTGAAACAACGGTGGGCATGGGAGCCATATCGCCGTCTACACAAGTCACGCCTTTTAGCGTACCTCAAAATGACACGAGACAAAGTTAATCATATTTCATTTCTGTTTGCGCAAGCCTGCTATATGCGCACAATCCTATTCTGCCGTTCTTCTGATAAAGATACCCCAGCATCTTCAACCTCCCTTTTATGTACGTGGTATCTTGGGAAGAGTTGGAGCCGGGGATGATGGGCAGTCAACCTGATATTGCTCGTCCCGAAACTTTTGCAAGCGAAACAGTAAGTCGTTTGGTATCGTATGTGTTGATCGAATTTATCGATGGTCATAACATTGCAGACCCTCCCTTTGGCCGTTAGAGTCGTATCATCGATTGTGATCATCCACCGCCCTTGGTACACGCCAACGCCAAGCCAGAACACACCAACAAACCCGCCAAATTTAGCAAAAAGTCGACCCCAAAATTTATGTTACGACCTCTGTGTTGGACTTCACTACCCCGAGGCCGCCTATGTCGCGCTCAAGAAGGCGGAGTGCCTCTCTAGCAAACGGAGCTGCAGCACCTCGGACACGGAGTGCCCATCTGAGTTCCTCGATATGAGCTGCGCACCAATCCATCTCTTCAAATGAGTCTGCTGTTGCCCACAACAATCCGGCAAGCGAGCCTACTTCAGCAGCCTGGTAAGCGGCATGGCTTCCCCAGAATGCGGCCGTGTGTTCAGGACGCAACGATCCCAGCAGCTCAATTGCAGTTTGTACTTTGGCGCGAGCTGTTGAACGCAGTACATCATATAGATTCCCGGGCGTATCCGGAGTAAGGATCCGAATGAGTGCGCGATGAAGGGCAATCTCCACAGCAGCGTGAGCAAGGTGCAGAGCGCCGTTGGCACAGAGTTCGCGAAGCTTTGTGCCCTGAAGCTGAAGTTGCAGAGGTAGGTCGGCATGCCATTCACGTAACCGAAACACCAAGGGTTTCGCAAGCTCAACGGCAGAAACGACGCCCATCTGGTCGAGAGTGCCACCAGTTCGAGTAGCTGCAGCGCTATAGAAAGTACGAATCACATCACTCAGGATATGAGTCAACTCGACATGTCGAAGAAATAGATCCCATCCGATGGAAATAACAGAGCTGGTATCGGGGGTACCATCCTCATTCGTAACAAGCTCAGGGTAGTCAGTAGATGTACAGTGTTGAACGTCCCACTCAGAGTCCTGAATGAGAAAAGGGCGCCCATGGACGCAGGCACCCCAGCGGTCTTGCATATATAGTGCCCAAGCCAACCTTCGTCGAAGTCCTACTTCCCACGCAGGCATTGACCAAGAGCTGCAGTCGAGATGGATTCCCAGATCTTGTGCCATGGCAACTAGCTGGGCAGTAAACATGCGACTAGAAGTAAAGTGAGTATGCGCACCAGCCTCAACAATACGCCGGTTACGCTGAAGAAGCAGTAGGCCGGCTTCAAGGGTACTGAGCTTGGGGCGGCGCATATCCTGAGCTATGGTGCGCTCCGCCAACTCCTCTAGGGCGGCCGGATCCGGGATGGATTCAATCTCACGCCCGGCAAGGGAGCTGTCATATAGCTGCCAGTCAAGGGCAACCAAATAGACGGCAGCCAACAGGGATGGGGCGAAATGGCGATGTGAGAGTCTGTGTTTGCTGATGAAGACATCCTTGTGAAGAATAGGAAAGCTCGGGTGGACGATTCGGAAGTATAGGTCAACAAGAGTGCGGCCTAGTGGCTGTACAGTGGCCTCGATGGCGTCCAGGTCAGCTATACGCTGAGATTCAGATGCAGTCGATTCATCGGGGTGAATCAGAAAGACGGTGCGGTGATTTAGTCGACGGGAGTATGTCGAGGGAGTTGTGGGAACAGATCCATCCGGATTGAGGGGAAGACTGGGCCGGTGGAGGTCAAGCAAGAAGGGGTCCCGGTAGTCGGTTGGGCCGATATATTCGGCATGGGTCTTCAGGTCCAGGCCAAGAGTATTGCTGAGAATCTTAGGTCTAGGGGCCTCGGTGAGCTTCTCCTTGGGGCCGGGCTGGGTCTGTGAGGGCGACTGGCCCGACACGGTATTGTTATTGTCTACACTCGCTGGGGTTGAGGCCGAGTCGCCGTGGCGGCTCGAGGTGGGTGAGCCTCCGGCAGGTCCATTGGGGCCGGCGGCCATCTGCATAGGCGGCGAGGTGGTTGCGTCGGCGACATTTTGGTCGACAAAACGGGCAGACAGGTCATCATTCGCATCCCGAGCTACAGACTGTCTGGGCTGGTCTCGGTCCCGGTTGACACGACGCTGTCGCGGTGTCGGCCCGCGCAAGAAGGTACACGGCTGGTTGTGAAAAGTACACAGGACACATCGATACTGGCCCTCCTCGCGCACGCAGCGCGTCTTCCGCAGGCGGCATGTATCACACGGCCGGGAGCGGGCGGACGACGACGCCGGCCCGTTACTGGCGCCGCCGGCACTGCTGCCTCCTCCTCTCGGGCCGCCGGGCTCGGCCGCGGTTGGCATTGGCATGGCCGCAAAGGCCGGATCACGAGCGAGCGACGGCGAGAACATTGCCAGACACGACCCACCGGTGGGGATTTTGCAGATGCACCACGATAAAGCAGCAGCGGGTCATTCTCGGGGGCGTGGCCTGGGTTGGTCTGGGTCTGGATCGCAAATCAACGAGGACCCGGGACGGACATGGGCACCGCGCGACAGTGAAAGGATTGAGCGACTTGCCAGGCAGGCGGCGCTCGGAATCAAACCTTTTGGCCCACCGATAATGAGGAAAATGGGCCCCCGGGGCTTATCTCGCCGTCGCCCACGCCCACACCCACACCCCCCGAGCGAGAGCGAGTGTGTGTGGTGGCCCGTTGCTCCATGCTATTGTGTGTGTCCTTGGAGCTAAGCCGGCGATAAGGGACTGACAGCCACAAGGATCGCGCGTAACGCTCATGATACGGATGGCGCCATGACCATGGGGCTCCCGCGGGGTTGGAAATCTGGGGAAACGAAAATGCCGAGGTTATTGGCCGTGGAGGGATGCGATGCAATACAATACAATACGATACCATACCATACCATACGGTACGGTACGTTTATGGGGGAGCGTTGGGAAAAAGATGATTGAAATGAGTGAGCATTTCCCGATTCCGTCTTGTGTCAATGTTTGAATATTCAGTCCCTTTACGTCCGTAGTCAACCGTGATCAGCAAGATCGTCATCCAGTTTTCAGTGGGTCGCACTGCAACGTTGGCGTCTCATTCCGATGCTGGATTTGGTCGAGGCTCAACAACAACTTGCTCTCACCAATCATCTGTTTCAACACCACATACACATGCCATAGAGAAACAAGGCCTCACGGTTTACACTTTGACAGAGTTTCCCAACTGATCAGTGCTGTCAATTAACCCTACAGTCAGCTTCACATATTCTTGAGAATGCTTACCCTACGGATACTCCACCGAAACTAAGGCTGTCTGAGCAACGCCAACGCCGACATAACTTCGCTTAGCCGCAGCCTGTGGGGCAAACCGAGATCCTTAGCATGCAGGAGTATGCAGTCGTTCCTAGTTTGCATGAGTTGCTTCAGCCTCATCTCATTCAGGGAATCTCGCCGTCGCGACGAAAGACGCCCTGTGCTTCCAAAGCTTACAAATCTAGGGGCTTGAATCGCCTGCACCCTAGAGCTAGGTCATTGACCCAAAATAGGTATTGTAATTGTATATCCTTTGCAGTACTTGGCTGGCTAAGGCTGCATGCATGCCCCATAGAAGGATGCTATTTTGCTCCTGGTGGGTGTAAGTACTTTTGTATCTCTCGGTATGTCGCGGCGAGCTGAATTGAGCTATGTGGATAATCTAGTACGCTATTCAGACCTTATACCTAGCTAAAATAGCTGTAAAACAAAGCTATTATATGACATAAGCATATATATCAAGTCTTGACCCTAATTTCTACGTAGACTATTGCTTTCCAGTCAACGATCCCAACATGCTCAGCCACTCTCTTCTCCTTGCTGCGGCTCTGCCGGTGTTATCGCTGGCCAAGTCCCTGCCCGCAAAAACAATAGGCCAGCTTTCAGTCGGCACATGGCTGGAAAATATCGCGGTGCGCCCCAACGGGGACCTCTTGTTGACGGAAATGTACCCAGCAGCTACTGTGTATACCATCCTGAACCCGGCAGGCCATGGTACTGCCCTCAAGGAATTGGTCTCCATCCCCGCCATCCAGAGTATCTATGGGATTGCTCAAGTACCTCAGAATCACCATGGTCTCGAGACGTATATCCTTGTCGGCGGCAACTCGTCTGCTCTTGGAACCCCTGTTGTTGGCACATTCAGCGCCTGGTCCATCGAATTCCACGATTCGCACAGCGGTGACAAATTTAAGCTCAAAAAGATTAGCGATATGAACAAGCAAAGCTCGTTCCTCAACGGAGTGACTGCAATTCCCGGGGTCTCTGATGCTGTTCTTGTCGCCGATTCTGCCAAGGCGTTGGTTGGGCGTCTTGATTTGCTCACTGGCACATTTGACACAACGGCGTTTGTCTTCCCGGAGATGGCCCCGACCGCGAATGCTACACTCCCAATCGGCGTTAACGGGATTCAAATCCAAGGCGGGTATCTCTATTTCACAAACTCCTACGCCGTGTCCATCTACCGCATTGCCATCACATCTTCCGGGTATCCTTGCAAGGGGGCCAAGCCAGAGTTGGTGGCCAACTTGTCCGATAAGGCAACATTTCTTGATGACTTTATATTTGATTCCGATGGCCACATTTATGCGGCAAGCAACTTTGACAACAAGGTTGTCTTTCTTAACCTCAAGTCTGGAAAGGCCAAGGTTGTTGTCGGAGGAACGGATAGTATGACGGTCGCTGGAGATACAGCGGTCGCATTTGGTCGTGACAAGCATGACAAGGACACGCTCTACGTCGTCACATCTGGCGCCATCTCGAACCCTGTCGGGGGAACCAAGACCGAGGGTGCCAAAGTTGTTGCCGTTGATACGGACGTTTAGAGAGTAAATCTGGTCACGATTTCAGCGGGAATTCTATTGTTCTAAATAAATGTACTTGATTGTAAAAACTATATAGACAGAAAAGAATTGATTCCATATCTAGCAGCCCATCAATTGTCTTCCTTGACGCGAATCACTATTTTCCCCGTGGCTCGCCCTTCCCGTAGCCTCTTAAATGCCTTCGGCACGTCGACAAAAGAATATTCTGAATCGACTACTGCCTTGACTTTCCCTTCAGACATCCATGCCCCAATACGAGCAAAGAATTCAGTGGTATTCTTCATATTGACGAAATAAAAATTCTTTCCACCCAAGAAGGCTGGCCGGATTGTTTTGCTCAAGGTGTGAGCGACACTGGTTACCGACATGGCCTCTCCGACGCCTACTTGCACAAATGTGCCTCCCTGTTTCAAGACTGCTGAAGAGACGTCGTATAGCGCTGGGTCATTTCCCACATTGTCAATGAGCAAATCAAGAATTGGTCCTCTGGCCTTCAAATTTGATACCACATCCGACTTTGTATAGTCAATCACTTCGTCGGCCCCCAGGCTGCGACAAAGCTCAACATTTCGAGTGGAACATGTCGTTATGACCTCGGCCCCGAGAGCTTTTGCGAGCTGAATTGACCAGGAGCCCACGCCGCCACTCCCACCGTTGATAAGTATTTTAGAACCAGGTTGTAAAGTGTCTGGCATCAGTGACTGGTATGCCGTAGTCGCTGCCGTGCCAACTGCAGCTGCCTGGATAGGATCAATACCAATTGGCAAAGACGTGCAACAGCCGCCTGCAACGACAACGTATTCTGTAAGAGTGCCGTGTTGACTGGACTTGGCAAACGCACCAAAAACTAGCTGCTGTTCTTGGAATGCGATGTTGGAGGGATGCTTGGCGATAACACGCCCGCAAAAGTCTAGTCCAGGTGTGGCTGGTCGTGGGATCATGAGTCGCCCAACAATGCCTGACTCAGGAAGTTTGTAATCGACTGGGTTGAGTGATGCGGTGATGACCTGGATGAGAAGTTGGTCTTTTGCGAGCGATGTTTCACTCGGAATCGTGGCATCCTCGTCAATGAAGAGCGAGTCTTCGAGTTTGCCATCGATACTAGAGTATTTCCAGGTTTTCATTGTATAAAACAAGCCGTAGTGATAGGAAAAAGATCACAAAGGGATGTAATTATTGGGGAAAAAAAGAAGACGGATAATGTAAATAAACTCTGCCACTTGAAGTCTCCCAAACTCGACCAAACTCTCGATACATATATAGCATCTTCTTTTACATCCTGTTGTGTCAAACTCCGCAATCTCGAATGCGGAGAAGTATACGCGGAGCGGAGTTGAACAGCCTGTGCGTAGCAAAAATGCAACGATTTGAATACGAAATTGAAATAGGGTTCACGGCGGACCCTTTTTATCCCTGTTTTTATGGTTTAACTTTTCTACTTGTCTTGGCTTATCTCGTATGGGCAACTCTCTCCGCCAGGCTATGCTACCATATCATCCCAAATCATAGATATGAAAGAAATGACCAAAATGATGATATTAATTAATCGAATAGACTAAATTCAGCTCATTTTGTTGGAATTTTCGTATTTGATGCCGCATACGCAATGTCTAGGAATCAATCGTCGTCTCGGCTCAATTGAATCGTTGCCCATTGCACTCTGGGACGTTGCCGTCCATAATATAATATTTTGGGGGACGAGAAGAATATCTCCTGCTCGGCTGAGAACGTGTATCCAAAGATCAATGGCCTCACATTTCAAATAGGTGCATTGAACTTCTCCCCATTCTCTGTCCGAGGAAACTGCCCTTTGGCGCTCGCCCACACTCCAGCACCTTTAGCCTCAAACAAACCTCTCATTACCTGCAGGCTTTCGTCATTCTCCCACCTCTTGGCTCTGAGTGATCCTTTAGCTGTCTTTGCTTGGATGAACACGACAATATTCTCCAAGACGAATGAAAGGACAATGACGAAGGAACCTAGTCCGATAAGAATGGAGAGCCACAGCACGGAAAAATTCAAAGTTCCTTGGGTCATTCTGACTCGCTGTTTATGGCACATTTCCCCATACGCGCTGACGAATTCCTTATTTTCATATTCGGGGCCATATTCAGGAAGTTCCCAGAACTTTCGGAGCGTGATGTTCGTAGGCATGGAAGGGCCCGCAGCGAATTCGTGGACTTGGTATTGCAGCTTGGCGAGAGAGTCTGCAAACAGAGAGCTCATCTCAATTTCCCATTGGTTTGATGGCAGTGGCAATTGCCGGAGACCAGCCACGCCTTCTTGGGCCTTTAGGAAGTTTTGCGTGCGAGTCCAAACCACATCGTAAAAGGTCGACGCCCCAATGTTGAATCTCAGCCGGTTCGCGATTGCCATCTGGGTTGGATTGAGACTTATAGTCTCGACGCTCTGCGCGAGCTCGCGAACTCCTTGGAATGGAGTGCAAACTTCAGTTTTTGGGTTACATATCTGGTGCCGATGGATACATGCGATTGAACTAAGCCAGCGATCTGGCCGAAACCCGCCTGTGATGTTGAAATCTTCGTAAATGTTGGCCTCAAATACTGGATCTTTGTTAGATGCTGCGTGAATGATAGAGTTTGGAGCGATTAAAAAGAGCGACAAGTCTCCATCGTCTTGATTCAACTCATCCACTGGACGCCAAAATGTGTCATTCATTCCGGCCAGTGAGTAATAAACCCAGGAAGAATAACCAATCCCCATATACCTGCCGTTCGTATTGTATGTAAAAGTCCACGAGGTGGTGTTTCCTTGATTCCCATAAAAGTACCGGATGAGAGCATCATCTTTCACACCAAGTCTGTCGGCTTCGTCACCACGAACGTACTGAGCAAATCCAGGTTGAGTTACCAGTGGTGCACATGTAGCCTGCCTTTTATAGCCGATTCTATTGGATTCGGGCTCGTTGATCCCCAAGTGGACATGGGAATCGATCATGTCAGACTCCATTCGAAAGCTTGGCACGTCTAGACAAATTCTTGATCCAAAGGGACAATCGACGCTTTCATTAGTCCATCGGATTGACGGAGTAGGTAACTCTTGACATGCTGTCGTTGACAAGTTTTGGTAACATTGTCTGGAGTAGATGGCTGCATGTAGGTTGTCGTATGCGCTTTTATCATGGAAGTTATTGTGTACCAAATCCCCTTCTGGATCAAAAAAGCCACAGGTTGATGACTTGATGAGCCTGAACTCACTGGCTCCCTCAGATATTTGAGAGGAAAACACTGCAAGCAAGGCAAATAGAACAACGTAGAGGCCCCCAAGAGCGGCCCATGGGAGCGTCCTCAAGAGCGCCCACTGTGTAATGCCACGCCAGTACCAAGCTTGCAAGATAAATATCCAAATGGCACCCGCTGGAGTGGCAGCATTTCGGAAAATATGTTGCCGTTGATAGTACAGCCCATCATGCGGGCCATCAGATACAAGATATTGATGGAACACAAAACCTAGGATGCGCCAAAGCCTGGCCGCGATGACTGTAACAAATGCTGCTGTAAATGCAAGTAGGAGTCCTGCGTCACGCGACGACAATGTAATTGTTGCACCGAGGACGCTCCCCTTTGTCCAATCTGTCCAAACACCGGTCTGGATTGTATACGCCATGGAGATGAGATTTTCCCAGAATAAAGATGTCAAAGAAGTGCAGCAAGGATATTATTACCGAGAAAACAACTTGTATTAGCAAATAAACGTGTCAACTCTGGACAATATATGTTTTCCCAGAGCCTTCTCAATCTGAAAACTAGCTTTAGTTTAAGCACTAGACGGCTCATCTTGGCTGCATGGACTATTGGACTTGGCAAAATGGTGGCACAACAACGAGCGAACTGAAGCGTTGAAAATTGCATAACGTGGGGAATATGCCTTTGTGGCTGCTTGGCTTTTACTAAATCGGATGTTTGAGCATGATTTGAATAGGTTAAAAACATTCAGCTGTGAAGAATATGCCGTATGCCCAGACAAGCCTCTTTCAAGGCTGAGACATAAGCACGCCTCACAAGGCGCATCAGACGCACTGGGCAACGCCATTTCTTGAAAGGGCAGTAAATAATTGACACTTGCATTTTTTTTTATGAAGCTTTCTCCTTGGCTCTTAAATCGTGCGGCAAGGCTCTTAGAAATCGAATGTGATCAACGTACGTGTGGAGATGATGCGCGAGAAATCCACAACTACTTGTATTTCGGCTCCTGAATATTCTGTGTTATTTTGATCTAGTCAACGTTTTTTCTTTCTTTCTTATTTGCAAGGCAAAGAAACTCGTTGGGCGCCGTAATATCTAGCTCTGACCTATTCCGTTCATTGGGAACTGAACCGGCTCCTCTTGACAAAATCGGCATCGCCCCAAGTTGGATACTGGGGTATTTTCACAAAGTAAATACACGCCATGGAACTCTTCTGTGCCTTCACTGATTTTAAATGAGAGGTGACATGCTAACGGCGGAGAATTTTCTTGGTAGTCACACACAGTCTGCAAATATTGATAACAGCTGTTGGGGATTGGTGTGCGCCTTCAGGAAAATCTTCCTCAAAGCTATCTTGCAACTCTCAAATTGGAAGTTAATTCATGAATGAGAGCCACGAAATATTGTTCAGCCATAAAACAATTTGATGATCCTCTATTTAAAATGTCTGGCAATTATAACGACTTGTGGTCATTGGGGTTTGTGGGCCTTGGCGAGGAGAAGTGGCTCTTCCCAGTCTACATCCGTATTATATCCAACAAATATGCAAGTTCCCAAGCCAGGCATAGATGAACAGAAAAATTAAGTTATAGCTGAATACATGAATACAAACTCTTTTCAGGAACTACTTACACTGGGATTATTATTCGTAATTCTTTTCCCTCCCAGCTTTTTCTTAGCACTGCATGAGCCTTCTGGTACGGCTTCTTCTTAACCGTCCCGAGTGCGTAAAACACCATCAAAGCGACGCTCCCGTAATTATCTGACTATGGCTGACCTTTTTCTACTGACTGAAAGCCGCACTTAATGTTCCAATTACCAATTAAAGTCGCAATATATTGGCTCGCCTGTAGCATTCACTCTTCGCCGGCGGGCAGAGCGTTATTGAGGCCTTCACGCGAGTCTGGCCGGCGGCGGGGCGCTGTGATTGGCTGGCGCATCGTGGGGAGTGGCTGGAGAAGGGCACAGAGGCCCTGCAGCGAGAAACTTTCACAAGCCCTATCAGCCGCTACCTTTCTGCTGGGTTCAAACGGGGTCACTTTATGGATCTAAGCACGTTTCCCGGAACAAAATTAGAAGTGGATAGAGACCAGATTTGTTAGTTTCAATTTTAATCTCTTTACTTGAATAGACCTCGAGCCCATGATGTGGGCATACTGCGAACAACTGAGTGGTCGAGTTCCGATTGTTAAACCGCGCTGATTCTTCGACACACGCCCGTTCCAAATCGCCGGGTTTAGAGAGACACGCCTCTGATATGGCCAGGTCCTTGATAACACGCCCTGCCACCACCCTCTCCCCCTTGATGGGTGCTCTCAGACTCGTGCACTGAATCGAATCCCCGCGCGTGGGGTGTGACACCTTGTTGATCTTGTTCCTGGGCCCCAAACGCACTCTGGCACGTTGCATTCCTATTATTCGAACCTGTTGATCACCTCTGCCACCCTGTTCCCCGGATTGGTCTCGTCTGCTCAACCCAGGGCGAGACATCTGCTCTAGTATCACCAGTCGCCGGCGGCTGCCGAACAAGCAAGGATGAGACTGCATCTTGTTCATGTGCATTTCCAGACTCGATGGTGACGGTATAGTCCAAGGCTATCGTCGGCTTTCATACGTACACGTACTCTCCCCGCCGTTGTTGAGATACTGGTGAAATCTCCTATTAAAGACAACGTTTTCACAGCAAGTTGCAATTATCAGCCTCGACAGTCTTCAGTTTAGAAAAATCAGCTGTGATTTGGCCTAGATTTGGCCCATTTATTATTCCTTTCGGCTTAAAGGAGTCAGAGATATACCATTGTTTCACGTTGGAACTTGCCTTTGGTCATCTGCGACTACGCAACCATCCGTCAGCAGTCTGGGTACTCAGTCTCAAAGATGGCCAACTTCCCGAATGAAGTCAAGGCTATAAGGCCTCTCACAATAGAGGAATGGAAAGCAGTTCAAATCGCCGGGGACGGCCTTGAACGGCTCTGTGCGCTCGTGGAGATTGAGATAATAGCAAATACATCGACGCGCGCCTGGATATCCTTGGCCACAAGACAGCAAATTGAAGAACAATGGAATTGCCTTCAATTGCTTGGCCCCGATGCAGAAACGCTGCCTCTCTATGGCGTCCCGTTTGCTGCAAAGGATAATATAGACTGCGAGGGCTTCGTCACAACAGCGGCATGCCCGGCATTCAGTTCCGAGCCCGCACTCCAGGATGCGCCAGTCATTGCAAAGATGAAGCAAGCCGGCGCAATAATGGTTGGTAAAACTAACTTGGATCAGTTTGCCACTGGCCTTGTTGGTACGAGATCCCCATTTGGGGCCGTCCCTAACTCATTCGATTCCTCTCGCGTCAGTGGTGGTTCTAGTTCCGGGAGCGCTGTGGTTGTCGCTCGAGGCGCTGTCCCATTTTCTTTCGGAACCGATACTGCTGGGTCTGGCAGGGTCCCAGCGGGATTTAACAATATTGTTGGCCTGAAGCCTACTCGTGGAGCACTTAGCGCTCGAGGTGTCGTTCCAGCGTGCAGAACCCTGGATTGTGTTTCAATTCTTGCTCTCACTGTGGCCGATGCCGACACGGTGCTTTCAATCGCTGAGGGATTTGATGTCGAGGATTCTTATTCTCGTCGCCGACCTGATGCGAGTTCGTCACCGCCGCCGAGCGGCTTTGGTACCGGAAAACCTGCCGCCAAACCATCATTAGCAGTTTGCTCTGACCCAAACTGGTATGGATATAACGACCACTCTCAAGCATACGACAAAGCTCTCGAGAAAGCTAGATCTTTGGGCTGGAACCTCGTTCCTGTCGACTTCAAAATACTCTTTGAACTTGCTGAGCTTCTCTACTCGGGACCTTGGGTTGCAGAACGTTATGAGGCAATAAGAAACTTTATCGAGCGTGTCCCCAAAGATGCAATGGACCCTGTTGTGCGAGGAATCCTGATTAGAGCGCAGACTCTTTCTGCAGCAGATGTATTTGCAGGCGAATACCGTCGACAGGACCTCACACGCCAAATTGAGGTGGCATTCGAAGATTTTGATGGGATACTTGTGCCGACAACACCGACTTTTCCAACAATGGAAGAGATAGAAAAGGATCCAGTTGGAGAGAATTCGCTGTTAGGGACCTACACGAACTTTGTCAATTTTTTGGATTGGTCGGCCCTCTCCATCCCCGCCGGGTTTAGACCCGATGGACTTCCTTTCGGTATCACCTTGATCTCCAACCACTGGCAGGAGCCTCAGCTGCTTCGATGGGCCAGGCAGTGGTTCTCCAGCGAGAATAGGGCGTTGGGCGCTACCGGCGTCAAAGGACGCGAGACCCCGGTAGAAGAATCATCCACGCCCTCAGGCTATGTCCCAGTCGCCGTCGTGGGTGCCCATCTCTCAGGATTTCCTCTGAATAATGATCTGGTATGCCGCGGTGCGGAACTTCTTTGCACGACCAAAACATCAAAGTATTATCGGTTATTTGCCCTGAACTCGGCCTCGGAACCCAAGAAACCTGGTCTGCAACGGGTATCGTCAGATGAGGAGGGCAGCGATATTGAAGTAGAAGTGTGGAACCTACCAAAATCCGCTTTGGCGAGCTTCATGTCCACCATACGTTCCCCGCTAGGCATTGGGTCCATTGAACTTCAAGATGGAAGCTGGGTTCCTGGCTTTGTATGTGAGCCTCTGGGTTTGGTAGATGCAGTCGACATAACTGAGCATGGTGGCTGGAGAGCCTATCATCGCCATCTCAAGGACATGACCAAGCCCCTTCCTAGTGGATCGCTTGTTGGGCCGATTTCGAGGGTTTTAGTCGCCAATAGGGGCGAGATTGCAGTTCGTATTATCAAAACTCTCCACAAGATGGGACTGCAAGCAGTCGCGATTTATTCTGACACTGATGCCAACTCGCCTCATGTCAGTAGCGCCGACGTCGCTTTGAGACTAGAGGGGAGTTCGGTATCGGAAACTTACCTCAACATCCCAAGAATTCTTGGACTGGCCAAGTCCTCTTCGGTGGATGCGGTTATTCCAGGATACGGCTTTCTGGCAGAGAATACTGACTTTGCTACGGCTGTTGAAGAAGCGGGCATGAAATGGGTCGGCCCAACACTGAAGCAAATGTCCGATCTGGGATTGAAGCATCTAGCTCGAGCAATCGCTGTTGAAGCCGGGGTCCCCGCCGTCCCAGGTAGCCAGAATCTGCTGACATCACTGGAAGACGCTGTAAAAGAGGGCGAGCAAATCGGCTTCCCGCTGATGTTGAAAAGCACCGCCGGAGGCGGTGGCATTGGCCTGAGCCACTGCAAGGACGCGCAAAGTCTTCGGGCCACGTTTGAAAGCGTCCAGCGCCAGGCTTTGGCCAACTTTGGAAACGGCGGTGTGTTTTTGGAGCGCTTTGTCCAGAACGCTCGGCATATCGAGGTTCAGATTCTGGGAGACGGGCTGGGTCGCGTAATAGCAGCGGGAGAGCGCGATTGTTCCTTGCAGCGTCGCCATCAAAAGGTGGTCGAAGAAAGCCCTGCAGTGATGGTTCCAGAGGATGTGCGGGAGAAGATGAGAGCCGCTGCCGTACGCCTCGCCTCATCAGTCAAGTACCGTAATGTCGGAACCGTCGAGTTTATATATGATGTCGACACGCAGGAATTCTATTTTCTCGAAGTCAACACCAGACTGCAGGTTGAGCATCCTGTAACCGAGTCAGTAACCGGCCTCGACTTGGTCCAGTGCATGCTGAATATTGCAGAAAATAAGGCAGACCACCTTTTCAGCACGCCCGCTAAATCTATCATTGTGTCTGGTGCTTCAATTGAAGTCCGACTATATGCTGAGAGTCCTCTTCAGGCATTCCGACCCTGCTCAGGCCGAATAACCGACCTGCAGTTCCCCACGGACTTGAGAGTTGACACTTGGGTCAAGATTGGCACCAATGTCACCACCTCCTATGACCCACTGTTAGCCAAAATCATTTCTTCTGGAACAACTCGTCGCGATGCTTTGGAAAAGTTGGCAAAGGGACTAGCTGCCACCCGTCTAGAGGGTGTAGAAACGAACCTCGAATATCTGCGTCAAATCATCTCATCTGCTTTATTTAAGTCGGGTGCCTACACCACAAAGTCGCTTGAGAACTTCCAAATGGTATCGCATTCCTTTGAAGTCATCCAGCCTGGGGCTTTAACCACTGTCCAGGACTATCCTGGGAGGACTGGGTACTGGAGTGTAGGTGTTCCGCCTGGTGGCCCCATGGATCACTTTTCATTTCGGCTTGCAAACCAGCTTGTAAACAACCCAACAGGTGCTTCTGGAATAGAATGCACGTTTCAAGGGCCATCTCTCAGGTTCCATTGCGATACCATCATCGCTGTGACTGGAGGTGGTGCCCCCATCACCATTGACAATGAGCCAGTCGCTGCAAACCAGGCAATGCACGTCCGCTCAGGGCAGGTCTTGACCATTGGGACAGTTGAATATGGGTATCGTGTGTATCTTGCCATTCGGGGTGGTATTCGAGTTCCTCTCGTCATGGGAAGTCGTGCGACGTTTGAGCTGGGGAAATTCGGTGGGTTCAAAGGCCGGAAGCTGCAGGCTAGAGATATTTTGCCTATCAACCAGTGCAAGGCTTCTGGACACTTGAAGGAAACTCTTCCGACTGCCCCTGCAATATCTATTCCTCGTGAGCCCAAGTCTCGATGGACCATCAGAGTCATCCCAGGTCCTCATGGTGCACCCGATTACTTTACCTCTGAGAGCTTCAAATCGTTATTCTTGGGCGACTGGAAGGTCCACCACAATAGCAATCGCCTGGGAGTCCGGCTTACAGGTCCACGGCCAGAGTGGTCACGGCAAACCGGTGGTGAAGCTGGCCTGCACCCCTCAAACATTCATGACAGCCCATACGCAGTTGGCAGCGTAAGCTTTACCGGTGACGAGGCTGTTGTGCTGGCCTGCGATGGCCCCAGCCTTGGGGGCTTTGTAGTTTTCTGTGTGATTGCGTCAGCTGATATCTGGAAGATGGGCCAAGTAAGACCAGGAGATATCATCAGGTTCGAAATTATCAGCGTCGAAGTAGCTCTGCAACTTGAGGAACAGTTGGATCAAGCGATCCAGAATCTATCGCCACTCCCCGGTCCTGGAGATGGTTTGTCAGAAGAACCAGTTGTTGAAAAGTTGATATCAGATAACCACGGGGTAGTGGGCCGCATCGACCAGGATGGGCAGCAGATCGTTGTCCACCAAGCGGGCGACCGCTCGATGCTTCTTGAGTTTGGAGACGCGACAGCTTTCGACCTGCGACAAAGCTTTGGAATTTTTGCCTTCTGCGAACGGCATAACCATAAGCCCATACCTGGAGTAGAAGAGCTCACGCCTGGCGTTTTCACTCTACAGGTCATCTACAAGAACGGCCTCTGTCCAACGACTATGTTAAGCCGCCTCGAGGAACATGTTGGCTCCTACAACATGCCGACCGAGGTCCCTTCGCGCCTTTTCCATCTCCCTCTTGCGTTTAATGACAAGGTTAACCAGGCCGCCGTGGAAAGGTACTCGGCGACGATTCGGAGTGAAGCACCGTGGCTGCCCAGCAACATTAAGTTCTTGGAGGAGCTCAACGGTATCGAAGATATTTCTGCGCTGCTCCATGATGCAACGTTTCTTGTGCTCGGTCTGGGTGACGTCTTTATGGGGTCGCCTTGTGCCATTCCACTCGACCCTCGGCATCGCTTGTTCGGAACAAAGTACAACCCATCACGGTCGTTTACACCTCGAGGCGCAGTGGGAATCGGCGGGCAATACATGTGTATCTACGCCACAGATTCCCCTGGAGGTTATCAGCTTGTGGGTCGGACTGTAGACGTTTGGGACTCACTTCGGGTATCTATCGATCACGTCAAGAACGCTGGACCCTGCGAATCAGTCAGCACGTCGGATGCCAATCCTTGGATGTTCCGCCAGTTTGATCGCATCAACTTCTATAATGTGAGCGAAGGAGATCTAGATACAAAGCATCTAGGTGAGCTCGTTCGGGTGAGCGAGGGTGTGCTGGACCTAGTAGAATACGAGGCGTGGCTGGAAACAAACAAAGACGACATTGCGGCCACGGCTGCGCGCCAGACCAAATCCATCGTAAGCGCCCCGTTTGTCGACGACCTTTACCTTCCATATCTTCCTAGCGTTAGAACGCATGGCGCAGTTCACGATCTGGTTATCGGGGAGAGCGACATCCAAGGGGAGCGTGTTGTGGCTTTGATGCCCGGACGGTGTTACAAAGTTTTGGTAAATAAAGGCGACATGGTAAACAAGGGAGACGTATTGGTAAGCCGAATTCTTTGAATGACTGAACCACAGCTGAATTTGGGCGTAGCTATGTTTAGAGTCGAGCAAGATGGAGGTGGAGATTCGAAGCCCAACCAGTGGCAGGTGTACAGCTGTGTTGGTCGGTGCGGGAGACTTGGTGGAGGTGAACGAAGACATGGTCATTATTGAATCATGAATAAATGGCAATAGAGAATCAAATCATTATAATGTTCAGGTGCATTCGTAATTCAGAAGACTTGAGCTGAGAATACGTGTTTTATGCTAAGAAATCCCAAGACGAAGAGTGTGTTTGCAAGATATTAACAGAGCCCATCCATGCAGAGCCCATCCATGCATCCACCTATTCCCCTGCCAGTCGAAGTATAACCAGATATCCCAAGCTCAGAAAGGGTAGTCGAGCAATGGAAATGGGGGTGGAAGTCAAGCAAGCCAAAGTCAAGAACTGAGGGTGCGAGAGTGAATGAGAAGCAGCTGCCAGGTTAGTCAGTGATGTGCAACATATTAAAGTGCTTGAGGGTCAAAACAAACCTCTTGAATACCAGCCTTATGGCGTAAAGTGTTTAGTTGGCAGTGCATGTTGAGAGGACTGGCTGAAAGAACTGGCTGAGAGGACTGGCTGAGAGGACTGGCCGAGAGGACTGGCTGAGAGGACTGGCCGAGAGGACTGGCTGATGGCTGGCGGCGAAGCTGTTCCTCCCCCCAGCTTCTCCCACCGTTTTTTGACGGCGGTGGGTCCGAAGAGGTAATGGCCATCTCTGGCCATTCGCTGGGCGATGGAAAGCCACAGCGCCTTTTGGACCCCAGCCCCAGTGACAGCATTATAGGAGTCAATCAAAGCGAGGTCCTGGAAATGTTAGTTTATCTGTAAAAAAAAATAGAGTATCGAGGATTAAACTTACATCAGCCTCGCTGAAGGCTGGCTTGCGGAGGCGAGCCTCCGCCTGCTTGGTAATCATTCTCATATTCCCACGGAGAGTGGGAAGAGTAACGGTCATTTCACCGAGACTATGAATCTCGGCGAAAGAAAACCTCCACATACGTGCAATTAAGAGAAACACGTGTCTCTTCTTGATGTTGTCTTCGAGTTAGCTGGGTAGAGGCAGACAGTTACCAGTGGGGATGGAGGAGCAGAGCCATTTCAGGAAGGAGGGTCAACAAGAAAAGAATACATACCCAAAGGCCGCCCTGGGGCTAACCAGTGCCCCGTCAGGAAGACGGGGTCTTTTTTGCCCCGCCAGGAAGGCGGGGTCTTTTTGAAGAAGAAAGAAAAGGAAGAGGAGGAAGAAGAGGGAGAGGGGGTTATATATAGGGGACTGGAGAGTGGGGCAGAGCGAGTGATCTGAGAAAGAGAGCGATTGTTTGCTCAAGAACCTACACGAATTTGCCCCGGCTGCAGCTTTTTGCCTGTTGCGTGTGTGTGTCCTCAAGGCAACAACTCAGGGGGTTTGCGGCAGGGACAGTCCACCGGCCAACAAAGCCCTTTTCATAATGGCACAGGAGAATAGGCAGGTATCGAATCTCCTTTATTTCTATACAGAGGGGTAGCAAAACAGAGAGTCGAGATACCTCCGAATCACAGGTCTGTTGATACTCGTCCTGAAAGGAGGGAAGGGATGCTTGCCCTGCCTCATCAACTCCAATCACACGGCCAATCTGTCATAGGTTTGAATAGAGTCATTGATTCAATGCCGATTTTATGCATGCCTTGCTCTCATGGATGCAGGCCCTCAATCACTCGTGCATCCTGAAGTGCCCAACCCACATGCCATTACGCCTAGCCTTGAGCATCTCATGTTGAAGTTCGTACCTAAACGAGGATAATTCTGGTCTTGAACGTGTAAGTTCTACGATAAATTGGTACATTGTGTTCATTCTCTTGTGGCCATCCATCGTGGCAGATGAAACCAGTGGCTAAGCATACCTACCGAGTGGAGAGCCCCTTACTCGTCACTTGCCAGGGCAACCCCCAAAACGTCAATTTTTTCCAATGAAAAATTTGTCTAATATAGATATTTTGTCTCAGAAGCAGTAGGATAATTAAACAACCTGTTTATGCCGGGTTTTGTGCAGAAATCACTGCTGCGCGCGAGCTGCATCATCAATCACCCCGGCCCCGCCTCGAGGCCAAGGCCGCGACATCAGGCATTAGCTCTCCAGACCAAGTCAAACGGTGTTCAGGCGTGTGATTATTTTTCTTGAGAACGGCTCCACATATAGGCAGATGACGCGCAGGATCTACTGATCCAACAACGAGAGGACTGCCGGGGAGGGGCCTCCTTAGGTCGGGTGGAGTGATCTGGGGCCCAAGAAGCAAACTATTAAAGCCCTCCTCCCTCGACCTCTTCTTTCCTCTTATTTCGTTCTTTTTCATACCCATCTTGGATAGCTGTATGTGTCCTGTAAAACGGCCTCTGGGCCACAAAGCACAAAGCCAAATTTTTTGAAACCTTCCATCTTTTTTCATTGAGTTTGGGGTCCTGAGCCCTGGCTTGAAGAAGAGAGCGTATGTTTGGCGACTTTTGCGATTAATGTTACGGTGGCTTGTGTCTCAGGAGAGTGAAGTCCCTGTTTTGGTGTTTTGGAGCTTTGTGTGGCCAGGAGAAACGGGTAATGGAATCATGGGAAATAGTCTCTTTGGCATGTTTCATCGGACGCGAAGTCGCAAATTTCTTCAGCAACGTGAGCCGTGTCGTTTCTTTATGTGGTGTTCTTGGTCGTGATTCTGGAAAAATAGCATGGTACCTCTCGGGCTTTCATGGGCCAAGGGGCTGCGTGAATGAAGGGTTGGATCGAATCGCTGAACATCAGCGATACTAAGAGACTCTCTGCTGTCTGATCTCCAGGACAGACCATCAACACAACACTTCCTCCGTTCAATGACTTCACCCCTCTTCTCCAGCACGAGCCCCAGAGGAAAGCAAGATGCCAATGTCTAGTCATCAAGCACTACAGCCCGACCCAGGGACTTTTCCTGCATCTCTTTATCCTAAGAATAAAAACATCAACCGATGATTTTGCATCATATTATGAACAAGCATTGGCATGGTGTGTCATTAATAGTGTGTCGGGTGGGTTTCTCTGGCTTTGTTTTCCCCTCTCGCCTGTGCTTCCCCTAAATGTTTTGCTGTCAGGATTTCCCACCTAAGAACCAACCCTCACACTGCAACTCCGCTAAAACCATCACCACAAAGAACAGTCAAAAGTGTTTCCGCATCTAGCGATGAACAAAAAAGACACTCCCTCTGTAGCGTGTTACCCCTTTGTTCTCTGGTCAGAGTGCCCCCTCCCTCGAGCTCTTCATTACTCTACAGGACGAAAGACAGTCCAAAATTCCAACAGCGTACCAAAACAACAGCGACACATCACTACTCCATTCTTCCAAAGCTTCGAGCCTAGTCTAAGTTCCCTCAAGCTGGTCCAGATTCTCCATCCCAGCGATCCTTGACCAGTCTGCAAACCCATCGACTCCCTGGGCATTTCCTTATGGCTAGGATTGTCTTCGTTATTTAACCACTTTCGCGCCTTCCCCCATTAGGTCTGAATTTGGTTTAGAAACGCGCTTGGTGAAAGGGAGCCTGCATCTTTTATCCCCGGGAACTGGCGGGTTTTCGGTCGTCGAGACTAATCGTTCAGTTTCAAACGCTCCCTGCTGCAGATTTTAGTTCTGCTTATCACCTATAGCAACATTAGCACATCCAAGCTTTCTACATGTATGTCCCATTCCCAATCTCATCAATTCTGCCTTGCATCATTAGCTTGGAGATCTCGTCTGGGATGTTTTCTCATCTTGGAGTCGCATCCCATCCAGGACGACAGGCAATCTCCATGAACGGCGCTCCATTCATAGGAGACATGTGCTGAAGAAAAGGCCTAAGAAGGCAGTAGGCCTGGTTCTAGAAAACACTGAAACGCCAATTCTTTTCTTCCTGGCTTCAAAATCCCAGTGTCCGATTTCGATAACGCCGCGGCTTTGACAAACTCTACCCAAATGCTACAACGGCAGGAATACCCGGCGTTCGATTCCAAAGATACGAAAGATATACTCAAAGTCATCAAACACACGATTCACTGAGCGAGCCTACGTCGTTACAACGAGAGAATATTTCGCCCAGGTACGACCAAATAGTTCAACGCGGGTCGAACAAGAGGGAAATACCCGCCCAACCAAGGACCCTTTTCGAGGCAAACAACCAGTTGCATGCTAAAATTAAGTTGGTTATAATTATTATGACTGGCCATATGGACGATTTTAACATCTACGCTGACTTCTTGGCAGCATTCAGGTCGTTGTTGTACGCTCACTGCTTCTTGCCCGATAGTTCGGTAATCAATTCTTTAGGTACCAACGGATCCTCGTATGGCTTCACTTTCAGCATCTTCCAGAGATCAGCTGCCATCAATTCCTCCTTCTTCTCTTTTGACTCGAACAATAGCTCTTTCTTTCCATCGCCAAGGTGGAGGACGGAACGATCCTAACCAGGGTCAGCCGTTTTATTCATCGTTTATTGCAATTGTTGACTTAGGAATACTCACCAGGCCAAGTGTTAACTTGATCATCCCATCGGTCCAAGACGTTTCGAAGATACTGGTGGGCTTTTTTCCAGAAATTGCCAGAAGAATGTTGTCGGCGGCGACGTCACCTTGCCGATATGCAGCACGTCCGTTCGGGTTGGGAGTCTTGGTGTCAGCAACGTCGCCGCAAGCATATATGTTGGGAAACTTGTCGTTGTCAATCTGTAGAGACGGCTTCACTTTGATGTGACCAAATTCTGTGACGGAATCTGGGGCAATCTCCTTTAACAGCCCTGAAGCAGGCTTTTGCCCAGTGCAGTTGATCTAGAGATGTCAGATATTTTCTGAGTTTAAAGATGGGTTCGAGACTTACGAATAAATCGCATTCGATGACCTTGCCTGATCGGAGAGCTACTATGCCTGATTTCTTGTCCTCGCTTACGACGCGTTCCTCCAAAATAACCTCGCACCCAAGCTTCTCGAGAGCCTCCATCGCCGACTTCTGCAGGCCCTTGCCAAATCTATGCATCGGGGCCTTTCTCGAGTGAACCAAGACCACCGCCTTGTCAGGGTACATGGATTTGGCGTCCGTTGCAACTTCAACGCCAGCAGCGCCACCACCGACAACGACAATCTTATTTGCGGCTTCAACCTGGTTTTGCATTTCTTGCAGACGCTTCATCGATTCCAGTTTCTCAGTCGCATTCGTCCGCGAAGGGAGCCCTTCGTCCACCTCGGACCCAGTAGCGATGACGAGGTACTCGTAAGGAATTTCTTCGTCGGTGCCCTTTAGTTTTACGTGCGTCCTGCCAACCGAGACCACGCGGTCTTGGATCCAACGTACGGCACCTTCCGGGGCGCCCTTCAAGAGCTTCCCGTAGGGCACAAATGCCTTGTGTTCGTGGCCCTTTGCAACGCAATATCGGGGAAGCACCCATGTAAACTGGAAATGGGAGTTGGGTTCGATGACAACGACGCGATATGGGCTGTCGATTGGCATGTTCAAGGCGATGACCTTGGCGGCCTGGCAGCCAGCAAAGTTGGCTCCAATAATGACAATGTTGAGGGTCCTGGCTTCTGCAGGCCTTATGCCCATTACCCGGCCCATTAAGGCATTTTTTCGTCTCACGATCGCCCGCCCGCCCTGCTTCAAGAAAAACGCGAGGGCGTACAGGACGACTTTTGTGAAGAGAATAGGTTTATCCAACATGGTTGCGGGAAGCGTTGAGGTCGATGAAAGAAATGACATGTGGGAATGAGAAACGGAATGGGGCATGGCGAAGTGATATATGTGTGATGACTCGGCATTTTCATCGAATAGGCCATGGAATCTCCATGGGAGCGCCACACATGGTCACCTAACCCAGGATCAAGACATACATATGTAACGGGCCAGATCGGATAAACCGGGGCCAAGCTGAGGCCGATCGTGGACCGTGAGCCTCAGATATGGCCTACTCTGGTTTCCAGTGGGCAATACGGTCAATTGATGAGCCGTCTAAGGGGCGCATACCCTGTAGACCATGAATCTTCTCATAACCTGTTAATGGCATGAACCTTGAATATAAAATGGCTCGATTGGAGCCACTTAAAGAGCCCGCTTCCCCTCCCCCTCGCCTCTCCGTACGGGTAGGTTCTTAGGCTTTGACTCGGAGATGTCAAAGTTTCGGTCAGTGTAATCGGCCCCGAGTCCTGAGCCCCGCCAACCCGTTGAACCCGACTGTCCCTCGACCTCCCGAAATTTCTGTGGGGTTTGCTCTGAACCATGAAAACATTACACGCTGGTGCACATGTTAATGAATAACGCAGCCACAATTAAACCAAAACAATACGATCACAGACTCTTGTTATTCATGTGAATTATGATTATCTTTTTATTTCTTGTCCCCCTCTCTGGTTACATAATTTAGGGCAAATAGCGTCCTGTGCCATGTATTACAAAGGGCTGACATGAGCTTGGCTTGGCGCATGTCTGGTTTGTCCTTGAGATCCGATTGCTCTGGAGGCTCGAAGAGCCGTCGGGAAGAGTGATCTTCGATGACATGGTGCGTCGGATATGCATGTGCCAGGTTGGTATCCCAGTGGAGCTCTCAACCTGCGGGGCGATAGAGTTCCGGCGAGAGGATCCAGATGGATGCGGCCCTCGTAGAGACCAAAGGGCCAAGATCAGTTCTCGGGTTGTTGACCCGTTGAATGCTGTTTCGAAGACTCACAGGGCATTCTCTTGGATCCACTCACTCCCCGGGTCTTCGTCATGAAGTCCTAGAGTCGCTCAATGGTGAGCTTGGGTTCCATTACTATCCTAGCGTCAAACAAGAATGTCATGTTCTATTTCCGCCAGCCTTCCTGGCTGGGTCTCAATGCCAGGGCAATCTTGATAAACACAAAAATAATGCCTTCTCCAACATCACCCTGCAGCCAGTCGGGTAGATATACCTCTGCAGACAACGGAGCGCACCACTTCATCAGACTCAGCCGCTCAATATTGTCGTGGTACGACTTCCGACACTTGAGTAAGTGACAAACAACCTCATCTCCCTGACCAATTCTGGCTAGTCTGCCAATCATCTGCAATATCGCCTTCGAACTGATGATCGCATGGACCGCTCAGATTCGCGTCAGGACGGCATTTCGTCAGCAGAAACTGGTTTCAGTGGCAGTCTTTTAACATCTTTGCGCACTATGATGTATTTGCCCCGCCTTCTTCTACTTCTGTTTCGTGGGGGGGGTACGGATGGCTCTCTCTCTCTACTCGATTCGTCAAAGCTCGAGTTCCCCTTCCTTGTAAGCACCTCAAGGCCTTAGACTGTTGGGTAGTTGATGAAGTTTCGTTGGGTGGGCTCAACCAAGTTTGTTTTAGTTTGTTTGCGCTTGCTTGCAAATGGATACCCGAGCTGCTAGCTCATCGCGATCTAATAATGTGCTAACAAAACCTGACATTTCCATCGTGATTTTTAGGTGATTGACCATGGTGGGCCTTAGTCATTGCTTGTGGTTGACAGTAGTGAGGCAGTGTAAACCATCATAACACAAAACATGCGACAAACAAAAACATTAAAAGACAAAGCTTGCCTGTTGTTATTTCCTCCTGGATTTGGGTCACTCATGTTGCTGTTTTTTTTTTCAGTAACTCTTATTTTCTTTGAGACTTAAGCCGTCATTTTTCTCGCGGCGGATTCGATCATGGCCTTGTAACATCGGATAATGGGCATTCCGTTGCAACTCCCCCATAGCATCTAAACGCCCTAAAAACCACACGAGCCATTGTCTAGAATAAAAATATCACGTACGAGTGCATAAAAAGTATTAAAGATGGCCCGGAGCTTTTCACGGGGAGTAGGGGGTGGACTGGAGCCAGTTGGGTGGTGGATGCCCATTTTCTGAATCTGCAAGCGTGACCATAGTTGGTGAATTAAGATGGAATCTTTGCAATATGTTCAGACCTTCATGGCAGCCTAATGGCAGAAAAGCGCCTGCGCGCGTGATAAGGCTAGGGCATTGCCAAGAATGAGCGGGCCGTTATCGGTCAGTGCTTTGCTTTGACAGCCGTTGTGTGTTGCTTTTGAATTCGCTCCACGACAACATATAAATAGGCTGTATTTGGCCTGTAAACCCCCCCACTATCGCCGGTCGCTAGAGGGTATATTCAATTGATGGATGTCCCCGTGGCCGCCAACGTTCTGGGAACGCTTGGAGCAGTACGTTTATGGTTCCACGCGACGAAATCCCTCAGCTAACAGCTTTTTTTTTTCTTCTTTTTTTTTGTGTAGGTTTGCTGGTCAATTCAGGTTTGTCTTCGTCCCATCAGAGCAGCAAGGCAGCGTTTTTAACCGTGTTCCTCGTTCTCCTTTGTAGCTCATCCCGCAGATCGTAATCAACTATAATCGGCACAATGCGACTGGCCTTCAGCCATCCATGATGATGCTCTGGGCGTGGGCAGGCGTCCCGCTCGGTGTCTACAACATCGTCAAAGAATTCAACATTGCGTTGCGCATCCAGCCACAAATCTTGACGCTGCTGAGCCTTGTTACCTGGATTCAATGCTACTACTACGAGCAGGTGATTTCCTACGCCTGATTGTCCCAATGCAAACCACATACTTACCACGTCCGTCTAGAAATGGTCAATCAAAAAGTCCTTGTTAGTTGTGGTGCCCATCGCCGCAGCCATGGGGGGCATCCAGGCTGGATTGATTGTCGGGTTGCGCATCCCTGAGTCAAGGGGTATTGAATGGCCCATGATTTTGATGGCAGTCTTGTCAGCTGTGTGCTTGGCCGCCGGTGTTCTCTGTCACTACTGGGACATTTGGGTTCATCGAAGCGTTCGCGGCATTTCATTCATCTTCGTAGCCATCGACGCCGCCGGCGACGTGTTTTCCCTATTGTCGATTTTCTTTCAGCCCAAGATTGACGTCCTCGGGATTGTCATTTATGCAAGCGAGTTTGTGCTTTGGTGCGGAGTGGTTGCATGCGGAGCGCATTACCACTTTCTCCCTTGGGCGAAGAAGCGATGGCTGGAAAAGAGTGAGAATTAGTGAACAGAATAAATGTACATAACTTATGGGTATTCTGGCACTTTATCCTTTATTCAATATTTGAATCATTTCGCATTCTCTACCAATATCGTGATGCCCGTCATTTAACGCTCAATTTTTTTTTTTTCACTATGCAACACCATTTTGCAATGATGCTTGATGGTGACCCATATCGTACATATTGCGTGTTACATCATGTCAGTAGTACAGAATTTCGGTGCTACAGACCTGATTGTTCCGTAAAATAGGGCTGAGTTTTTGTGTTAGGTTGATTCTTAGTTAATGATGATTGAGGACACGCGAGTTGAATTCGAAGGAAATGATTTCTGGCAAGGATACCATGCTAAACACCGCTATACTTGGCCCGCATTAAAAATATACAACACTTCAGCTGGTCAAAACTAGAGCGACTTATTGAGTGGCTATCTGAAAATAAGAGACCACCATTTGTCCTTGGACACACGCGGTAAAATCGTTCGCCAGCGTGATGAGATGAGCGAACGATCACAAGTTTTATTCGCTACACTGACTAATTGATACCGATAGTTGTAAACTGTGAGGACTGGCTTATATATGCTCATATGTCAAAAGGTCTGTCTTGGGCCCCTCAGATACGAAGCATACAAGAGGAATTTCGAATACACTCATACTTTTGTGTATGTATCTATCTCCCCGCTCAATGATGTTTAGAAGTTTAGCATGGTCTGTGTGTAGAACGAGATGACGGAACATGGTAGCGAGAGCATTGATTTTGTCTTCTGACAGCTCAACCCAAATGACACAAGTGCAATGTACTAAAAACACGAGCCTCAAAGCCGTGTCACGCGAAAATTAATGGGGAGGGGGTCCATTGTATACGCGAAGGTTTGTGCGGGACACAAATTAGTGATCACCCTGGTTCCTTGGCAGCCGGTATTAGCGGGTGAGCGCTGGCAGCAGGCGCCCCCTGGCCACCGTGCGGCAGCCACTCAGTGACACTCAGCGACACACAGTGGGGAGAGCTTACTGTCAAGCTTGAAGAGGCCACCTACAGCGCTCTCCCAGCTGTCAGAGGTTCAGCCTCGCAAGGCTGGGTCCCGACCATGTTGCTCTTCGCGATGCTGCGATGCACCCCTCGACAATCCTGGAGAGCTCCATCGCCCGCTGACACACGCTCTCTCCCACATTTCCCGGTCCATCGTGCCATGTTCGCGATACCATGCCGCCCCATTGGACCCCGTCCGGCATACACGGCCCGCGACGGCTAACTCTCAACAAGCGCTTCAGTCGCCTCGCCATCCTCTGCCTCTGCTCCATCGTCGTCTCCATCCTCTTCTTCTGGCGCGACGTCCACGTCAACTACAACATCCCCGAGTACTACCCCTTCGCCACGACGAGCTACTTCTTCCCCGTGTCTGTCAACCCCGAGGGCAAGTCGGCCAAGGACCTGTGCGCCACATTTCCCAGGCATGTCCTCGAGTCCATCCAGCCCGTCCTCAAGATGGGCCACGGCGAGAGGCGCGAGAGGATCGACGCCCAGCTCGACAGCGTCAGCGCCTGCTTCGAAAAGGGCGACCTGCTGATATTTTCCGACCTCGACGAGACGATTCGCGACCACGAGGTCATTGACATCCTGGCAGACCTGCCTGCCAACTACCACGAGGACAACCCCGACTTCCAGCCCTACATCTGGCAGAAGGAGATGCGCGCGAACGGGACCCTCGACAAGGACAAGGAGGCCACGGCCCGCATCAACGGCTGGAGCATGGACAAGTACAAGTTCCTGCCCATGATTGAGCGTGCGTGGAGGACAAAGCCCAACAAGGAGTTTTATTTCTTCCTCGAGACAGACACGTGAGTGCAGCAACCTTTCCCCCCGTGTCACACCACGCCACAAGCCCAGCTTCCCCCGGCGATTGCTTTCCAGACACTATACCTGGGGGGCACTATACTCACACTGCTGGTGTTGCAGATACGTCTTTTGGGACAACGTGTTCCGTTTCCTCCACACCTTCGACCCCGACACACCGCTATACATGGGCTCTCCATCGCCCGGCCGACACGACGTCAGGAAGGACATCAAGACCTGGTTTGCCAACGGAGGCCCTGGGTTTGTACTGAGCCGCGGTGCCATAAAGGCCCTGCTCGCACGCAAGGTCAATTCATACGGCCAATACATGGAGCCGCCAATCACGGAAAAGTGGCTCCCACTGCTTAGGGAGGACTGCTGTGGCGACAGCGTCGTTGGTTGGGCACTGTGGAACGCCAGTGTTTCCCTGCAGGGATACTGGCCCATGTTCAACCCTCATCCCCTAAATGGGATTCCCTTTAGCGACAGGTACTGGTGCCAGCCTGTCTTGACCCTCCACAAGACACTGCCCCAGGACATGGCTGAGCTGTGGAGGTGGGAGTTTGGACAAAGAGAGCAAGGGGTATGTAATTGGAGCTGTTCTCGCCCCGGCTGCTGATTGATGCTAACATGTTGCAGCGCCCGCTCCTCTACTCCGACCTATGGTCCTTTCAGCATGTGGGTGACCGTGAGTATGCCCTCGACTGGGAGAATGGTGATTGGGATTCTTGGGTTGCTCCGCCCGAAGCCAAGATCCGCTCCTATGATGCATGCGAACTCTATTGCAGAGAGCGCAAGGAATGCATGGGTTGGACCTGGAGGGGCCTGGATGACCAAAGGTGTGTCCTTACCAGGGCCATCAGACACGGCGACTACCGAGCCACCGAGCTCATCCCATATCCAGAAGAGCGGGATGACAAGGGCAACGTGATACCTCCGCCGCCGGATCGACCCGAGCGGTGGGTGGATTTCAAGACGGGATGGCTCAAGGACAGAATCGAAGAGTGGAGAATGGCGAGAAACTGTCCCACGGTACAATGGGTAGGACCAAGCATCAAGAGGGTGTTTTAATGTAATATCGTTGAGGGGCATTTTGCACATGTTATTTGGGTACAAAAAAACATCCATCTAAATAGGCGATGGGGCGGCGTTGAGAATATATGGATTGCAACTGACGTATTGGTATATATAACGAGATCCGGGCTCCCAAATCTACTAAAAAAACATTTTCCGTTGTGCATGTAATAATTTGTGGTTTGATAAACACACTGGGTATCAAAATATGGGTTCTCCTTGTCCGTCGAATCAATGCAAATTTGGTCCGTTCAGACCCATCGACAGGCAGAAGCCCGTGGGGATGATGTTCTCGACGAAGCCCAGGAAGAAGGGAGGGATTGCGTGTAGGAAAAAAGAGAGGGAAATGGGTCTCGTTTTCTTTTAGAGGGAGGGGTGTGAGGCGTGTGTAGTCTGTGTATGTGTATGTGGATGTGGAATAACAAATGTTGCAACAAGAAGAGAAAGAAAACCGTGTCGTGTGTATATACCAACATCCAACAATCATGGCCGGGGTGAGAAACAAGTCAATCTTCCCTACGGCCTGGGCTACTGCAACAGGGTCGATGGTGTGTGCTGCTGCTCCCTGACCATGCCAATGGCCTCGTCCTTTGCGGCGGCGCCGACATCAGACGACGTCGTGTAGGCGTCGCTGTCGCCATGACGAGAGTCGCGGTTCGTCATTGCGAGCGAGAGCTCTTCTCAAACCGGTGGTTGAGACGACAATTGGGTGAGGCAAAAAGAAAAAGAAAACAAACAACGGATAAAGCCTTCATCAATCAATTTTCTCTCTCCTACCTTCTCTTCCCCCACGTTAGACCTGGAGAAAAAGAAGAAAAAAAATGTTGTCTTGGCCATCCTGACTTGGGTAAAGTCTTGACTGCGATGAGCTCTTTGGTTTGAGTGGATTTTTACGTCATTGGGAGCTCTCCCTCCCTCTCTCTCTCTCTCTCTGTACCTCTCTTTTTTTTTCTTTTTCCGTCCGGGGAAAAAATGGCTCGTCTCCGCACACGTTCAACAATAACCAAACTACGAGTTTACGGCTTCGTTTTCCGGGCCCAGGGGGGCAGATATGCAAACTGCACCGCGCACGGTTAGACACGGCGCAAAAGTGTCATCAACTCGGCGGCGACGACCTGGGATGTGGAGGACTGTAGAAGTGGTTGAGAGACCCGTTGAGTAAGAACCCGGTTGGCGAAGCTAAAAATATAAAAAATATAAAATAAACCCCCCATTTTCGCTAGCACGGGGAACAAGGGCGAGGGAAGAAAAATGGACGGGAAAGACAAAGCAGGGTTTGGGCCTAGAACGGGTCTATGGGGGAGGGAGCAGAGCATGATTTGCCATGTCGGCATTGGCATTTCGCATCCATCCAAACATCGGTAGAGTTAAGCCTCGCGGATGGGAAAATGTGCCGGATTTGGCAATTTCTCCTTGTCACATTGCTTTTTGGAGTGCCCGTCGGATTGGATTGGCATGATGGACCAAGGGTGTTGAGGGGGTGGAGGGGGTGGAGGGGTTGGGGAGGAGGCAGGGAGGGTCCGGTATGTACTATGTAAAGGATTTTTTTTAGTCGAGGCAATTCGGGGCGTATTCCCGGTAGCTGCATTGCGAGTAAAGTAGAACAACAACAACAACAAAGACGGTGGTGGTGTGATTGTGGACGCGCTATTGGTGCAAGTCTCTCAATGTAGGTCATGAATCATGAATATTACTACCTAATGTCCCTTTGTCCCCCTCAGATGGATATCGTTCGCCTGGTTCGTTCACATCGTCCTTGTTCCTGATTGGCGGTATACTGCAGCAACCAACTCTCCCGTCTTGCATCTTACAGCTTGGAAGGGCTCTCGTTGGGGTCCTTGACCTCGACGAGCAGCTTGCCCGTGTTGACGCCCTTGAAGAGGTCGATGAGGGCCTGCTCGGCGTTCTTGAGGCCGCCCTTGATGATGGTCTCGCTCTTCTTGATCTTGCCCTCGGCGATCCACTGGGCAATCTCGGCGCGGGCCTTGGGGAACTCCTTGACGTGGTCGAGCACGATGAAGCCCTGCACCTTGATGCGCATCGTGATGATCTGGGAAAAGTAGCGGGGCCCCTGGGCCTTGGACGAGTTGTACTGGGAGACGTTGCCGCACTCGACGAAGCGGGAGAACTCCTTTGCGCGGAGGAAGCACATGTCAAGAATATCGCCGCCGACTGGGGGAGGGGGCAAAGGAGATTCCGTGTCAGCAAATTGATTTCTTGGCTCGTCGTGGTGGGAAAAAAAAAAAAACAGAGATGGAGAAAGAAACAAACTCACCATTGTCAAAGTAGACGTCGATAAAGTTGGGCGTGGCAGCCTCAAACTGCTTCTTAAAGTCGTCGGCCTTGTAGTTGATGGCGACGTCAAAGCCCAGCTCCTCGGTGAGCCAGCGGCACTTGTCGTCGCTGCCGCAGATGCCCACGACGCGGGCGCCCTTGAGCTTGGCAATCTGGCCGGCGACGCTGCCGGTGGCTCCCGCAGCGCCCGAGACGACGACGGTCTCGCCGGCCTTGGGGTCGGCAATCTGGGCCATGCCGACCCACGCCGTCATGCTGGTCATGCCCAGCGCCGACAGCAGATCCTGGGGGTTCTGCACCTGCGGGTACAGGGATGCCGGCTCGAAGCGGCCCTCCTTGACCACGGCGTACTGCGTCCAGCCCTGGTGCGCAACTACGAGGTCGCCGGCCTTAGCCTGCGAGCTCTTGGAGGCGAGCACGCGGCACACGCCCACGGAGCGCATGGTCTCGCCAATCTGCACTGGGGGGAGGTAGGATCGGGTGTCTATAGAGGGGAGAGAGGGGGGGGCAAAAATCAGTTCATCGGTCCAGTCAATACACGCAAATTTTTATGTGTGTGTGTGCGTGTGTGTGTCCGGGAAAGCATCACAACATACCTCGGAGCCATCCTCTCATGGCGGGGTCGAGAGAACAGTACAGAGTCTCAACCAGAATCTGGCCATCTTCGAGGTCATCGGGTGTGGGTGCTGGCGACGTCTTCTGGGCAAAGGTCTGGCCAAGGATGATTTCTGCTTGGGGGCGCTCGGCGAGCGTGATGGAGAGGTTCTCGCGAGCCATTGTGGTAGAGAGGGAGAGGGAGAGGGAGAGGGAGCGAGAGAGGGAGATGGTCCAAGAGATTATAGTAGAGTGCCTAGAAAAGTGGCAATGGTGTTGTTGTTGTTGTTATTGTTGTTGTTGTTGTTGTTTTGATTGCTCCTTTGTAGACGGTGAAACAAAATGGGCTCTTTGGTATACATATATATATAATAAGAATAAGAATAATAGGCGTCGTGAGGATTAATAACCTGACAATGTCCGATTGACAATGCCTGAAAGTTTGACGGGGTTCTTCGGACAGTGAATCAAGGTTCTCGTGTCTGCCTCGTCTTCGACTTGTGCACCGGTCTTTTGGTATTTCGTCACCGGACGACAGAGACACCGCCGGGGCTCACTCCCCAATTTGTCTCATCGCCTGGCCAGGAGCCCAAAAAAAAATTTATAATAAAAAAAAAATTTGTATCCGCGTCCCATCCCGTCCCCTCCCTCCCCAACCTCAACTTGTCTCGGGCGCCGGAGCTCCAGCTCGTTTCGCGTGCGCTGCTCCGCTAGCGTCTCCGTCTTGTCTCGGTGGCCGCAGTGTATGACGGGCTCAGGACCTTTGGCACGCAGAGGGAGACGACGTCTCGATTCGGGAACCCCGCGTCCCCACGCCCTCCGGCCAAGCGCCAGGTCGGTGAGGTGCATGTCGTCTTGCGCGTCTCTGGCACTCGGCGCCGGGAGGCACCGGGGGTTTGTCCTGAAGGGCATGGCGCGCCCGGCGGGGTGGGACGACGAGTCCCGAACCTGTTGGTGGGGCCTGCGCCTCTCTGAAAGCAATGCCGAGGCTCAAAAAACAAAGCAAGGCTTGATAGGCCTAGTTTATAGCTACAACTGTGCCATGACAAGGTGGCTTACAATTGATAATCCTCCCCTTCCGGTATAGCCAAAAGTCAACCCGGCCGAGTCTCCCCCGTCCCCTCGGTACCGCGGCCGACGTTTCAATCGTTTACTACTTTTTTTTTTTATAAAATTTAGCCACTACAGGGCTCATAAAACGAGCCTCGGCTCATCCATCCGCAGCCTGTCGATCCCTCCTTTCCACCCCCATACTACTGGTCAGTACTCCCTCTACACCATCGGCTTTAGGCGGGGCCGCACATCTCTATTTCAAATGGACAAAACGTATGATGGAGGGTGAAGAAAAAAAATACTCTATCTATTTTAGTGCAAGCTATCATGTAATAAATAAAAATAAGTAACTCGGCCCGGAGTGTGTGCCTAACAGACTATGGACAACAAAGAAAAGGAAGAGATAATAAAACAACCTAAAAACTCTATCGGCTATTGCAGCGAAATGACCGTCCCGTGAGGTTGACGACAGTTTTGACAAGGAAAATGTCCGTCTTTTAATTCCAAAATCCCACAGAAACCCCGTCTATCTTTCCCATTACTTTCATCAAACCGGGCTGAGGAACGTCCTGCGCCGCGCTCTGTTCATAAATTTGCTTCTTCGAACCCTGCCCTTCTCTCCATTTGCCTCGCTCGATCGCCACTGTTCCAGCATGATTGGCTCGAACGTCTCCTTTTCGTCTCCGCCCTCAAACTCTTCAGACTGCTTGCCATCATCCTCGTAGTAGCGCAGCGGCGTCGGGGCTCCAAACTTGAAGCGGCTCAACGTCTGCGATCGCAGCGCCTGATCCGCCTTCATCTTGCCTTGGTGCCACTGCACCCAGAACATCTGCTCGTGCTCTCGCAGGTATCTGGTGCCGTGGAAACTGTGAAGCACGACCTGCCGAGACAGCATACCAAGCTGTCGTCGGTATTCGGCCTTTTCGTAGAATCGCTTCGAAAGCCACCCGACATCATTGGCTGTGATGTCATCGGGCAGCGTGGGTACATCTTTCTGTCCAGCCTCGTCGGTGAAGTCGGTCCATTGACCAACCATACTGAGAATGCTGATTTGCGCGCGGGCCAGGGCAACAGGGTCATTGGGCGGGACGACTTCACCGTACCGTTGATCCGGGTTCTCAGTGTCCGTCAAGACCAGCGCCGTCGCACCGACTTCAGTAGCAACAATGGGCACACCGGCGAGGGCGGCCTCGCCGATGGCCAAGGGAAGACCCTCGGAAATGGACGAGTTCATGAAAAGCCAGGCGTCCTTCAGAACCTCCCTGGGGTTACCGAAACCGGCCAGGATGACTCTCTCTTGCAGGTTGTTGTCCACAATGAACTTCTCCATCTCCAGGGCGTAAGCTGGCTGACGATCCTTGGCACCGTAAATGACCAGCTTGTAATCCTTGAATCCAAAACGATTGACAATGATGTCGGCAGCCTGGAGAGCTGCCTTGACACCCTTGATGACTTGCACGTTAGACAACATGACCACTGTGGGTGTGTCTGTGCGGATCTTGTCGACGGGGGTGAATGCGTCCATGTTACTAATACCGTTGACAATAGGGTCGACCTTGCGGCGGAACTGGTTTCGAGCACCAATCGTTCCCTTGTCGGTACCAATTTCAATCTCCCACATACTATAACGGTTGTTAGTTGGGTTTCAGATATCTCTCAAGGGATGCAACTCACGGGTTGAAAAGCGACGCGCAGGGGGTGATGACGTCGGCGTGGAAGTAGGCAAGACGAGTAGCCAGACCGATACCAGCCAGGAGGGTAGCTTGAACGGAAAGAGGCAACTCGCTCTGTGCGGCACTGATGTTAAGACAACACTCTCGCCAGAGAATGGCGTGATCCCAGATACCAAAGTTAGCACCACGACGGTGCTTAAGAACAAGACCAAACAGACTACTGATACCGTGGTGGGTACTCTGGAAGACACGAGGACACTCATCGGGAACCTTGACAGCAAAGATGAAGAAGTAGGCTCGGAAGATACCCAGCGCGATACGGAAATCCATGTTGGTAGGTCGCTCAAGCTCAAACCACTCTTCGGGGTTGAGAATGTTGGGATCGTCGTAGTGGGTAAGCCAGGCAGCGGCCCAAGCCTCTTCAACCTCCTTGGAGGCCCAGGTGTAGGTATAATCCTTGTACTCGTAGTACTTGGTCATGGACAGGATAGTGTTACTATACTTGACTAGATCAAATCGATTAAGACGTCTCGAGCGGGCGCCCTTGACGAATTCCATAAGCAGCGGGATGAAGACGCCGACAATGTCTCGCTGGACATCAGTATCGGCAACCTTTTCATCGACCTGGGACTCTAACATGTTGCCAATAACACCGTGATTGGCAGTACCACCATCGATACCCCAGAGAGGAAGCAACTTGAGAGACTGGACACTCTTCTCAATCTGGAAACGAGGAATACCGTAATCGTTAGCACACTCAGCCATGACGTGGTTACGAATAGTCGTGTGGCCGTTGACCAAATCACGACGGCAGTTAGAGACACCACCAGGAGCCACAGGCCAACATCCAATGTCGTTAAAAACCACGGAAATACGCTCTTCGGTATCGTTGAAACAATCCTGGGGGCGGGTAGTGACCTCGTTGGCGTCATTGCTGAGACCCATGGCATAAAGATCGGTAGTCTTGATCGTAAGCAGGGTAACCTCGGAAACATCGGTATCGATATCAATGGCAGCGACAATCTGTTCAATGCTGGCATCAAGCGCGGCGCGACCTTGTTCGAGGCGGCCACTGTCACGGGCACGCCAGTAACGTCGAAGCAGAGGTTCCTCGCGGAGAATAAGCTCGTCCATCCAGCAGGCCGTCACAGCGTCGATAGTACCACTTTTGAGCCAGTGACTCCAGAGCTCAGTTCGCAGACGCCAGGTTGGCACATTGCCGTACATTCGTCGATTCCAGAGAACAATCCAGGAGATGGGGTTCATCGAGTAGACAAAGCTAGGCGTAGTACCGGAATATCGTCTCATTTGTTTAACCTGAAGTCTGCTGTGGTAGATAAGAAGGTCGTCCGTATCGAAAGAAACATTCTTGGGGCGGGCCAACAAAGCATCCTCTTGGGCGAAAACCTCGGGAGCCTTGCTAACAGCCGTTCGGAGACCGTTGGCGTCCTGTACGTAGGTGGTGATGGCCGGGTCACGTCGGTGGATGTATTCGTAATCGCTAATGTAAATCTTGCCCTTAATCTTCTTGGCAATTCGACCAATGTTCTTCGATGGCGTCCAGTTGTAGTCCTCAATGTCGACAGGCTTACCCCAGAACACAGACAACATGTCACCCGAGTTAGAGTTAGCGAGCTTGTAGTCGACACGTAGTACATCAGAGTTACCCTTGGGGGCAGCCTTGTAATGGTATTGGAAGACGTATTCGACATCACCAACGGCCCATGTACCTCGGGCTACACGACCATACTTGTCATAGTAACCAACACTTCGAGTATCCTTGGTCTCGATAACCTTGGTAGCTGGCCAGCGAGAGTGGCTGTCGTATTGGTACGAGCAGGATCCGTTCTCATCATCTTCTCGGCTCTTGAGACGAAGTTTCTCATCGTACGTGTCAACAAAGAGAGGGTTACCCTTGGAAGGCTCTTCCTTGATATTACCATTGTGCACACGAAGTTCCATAGTTCCGTTACTGCCAATTGCTGCAAAACCAGTAATAGTCTTTCGCGGCAACTCGACGTGGATCCGGTTTTTGACAATCTTGCGCCGGGCACCCTTCTGAGCGAGACGAGAGATGTTGGCAAGCGCCGGTCGGTGATAGATCAGAATCCAATAAATCCAAAAGTTTTTGATGATACGGCACAGGCTCCAGATACCCAAAAGGAACCGAACCAAAACAGTTCGCATCGGAACAGCCCTCAACACATACACAAGCTCTCGTTCAATGTTGGACGCGCCACCAGTGATGATGGCAACCCACTTGACAAAGATGAATGGAACATAAACAAGCTTCTTCCAAAACTTACGGATGGCGCCGAGGGGCATGGGCGAGTTGGTGATGGTGATAGGCCTCAACTCTGCGGGGGGATGAGGAATAGTATCGATTCCATCTGGGAACATTGCGAATTGGTTCATTCGCTCCTGAACCTTCTCATATACCTGTAATGTGAGATAGACGTGGAAGTCTTCAGTTTGCATATTGATCTTGGAAGCGTCGGTCCACTGGTTGAATTCAAATGTCATCTTTACAGGATCTCCAGAAATACGGTTGATGACACCCTCTCGAACGGATTGAGGTGTCATTTCCCATTGAGCATCAACATCGAAGTCCAGACACAAATGCCTCATGAGCTCCATCTCAGTCTTAAGAGAGAGACGAGCAAGGTGCTGGGGGGTCTCGAAGGAGAGCTCAAACTCGAGTCGCTTAGAGAGACCCTCAGTCTGATAAAGGAAGTGCTCAGCCTGAATGGCTCGGCCATGGGACAGGGTAAATTGAGAGCGAGCCACGTGGTACAGGATGGACTCTGCAACAACTGAAGCCAGCAAAGACTGCCAGGCAGGAAGAGAGAGTTCTGCTTCACCCATGAATCCAAGTGTCAACTGAAGAACAGACGACTCCTGTGAACTGAACGAGCAAATGTCGGACAGGCCCGCACGACAAAACTCCTCTCGGCTAACAATCTTAACAGTAATCTTGCGTGAAGCCCACATGTCTCTTGCTGTCTGCACACACTTCTGTGCCCAACGGGTATCCCATGTCAGATCATTAGGATCATCCAGGGACCAGCACAGCAATTCCCACACGCGCCTAGAGGTAGGCTTGCCATCCTCGTGCCAAATCTTTGATCCAATGAAGTTCTTTCGCATTGCTGTGGTGGGAACCTTGGAATAAGAAGACTCTTCGGCGCTGTGTCGGCGCTGCACAAAAATGTCGCCTTGATCACGAACGTTGGACTTGGAACCAGCAGGGGGAGGGGCGAACCAATCCTTCCAGGTCCACATGGACGTTCCAAGACAGGCACAAACAGATGCGACGTTCTGACCAATGAGATCGTTGAAGAGGAATTGGGAAGTAGCGGGGATAGCGTGGAGGATACAGCCAGCAATAAAACCTAGAGCAGCTGAAGAGAATAGAATGGTGACAAAGCTGGTGACGTTGGTAGTGAAGCATCGGTTGAACTGAAAGATGATAACGCAGGTGTATCCCAAAGAATACATATAATACAGCACGATAGTTCGCCAGTCATCAACAAAGAGCCAAGTCAGCACAGTCGCAACACCAAAGACGACAAGAAGCTTGCCCATGATGTCAGTCAGCGCCTTCAGGATGCTAGTACGGCGAAAAACTTCGAAGTCTTCCGCAAGCCTCTGTGCATGCTCAAAATTCTTCAGTCTCTCATCTGCCATCTGATCCTTGAGACCCCAGTATTTATACAAAGTGGAATCAAGCAGCATGGCGCCAATACAGAAGTAGCTGATGACAAAGCAGATGGCATAACGGGCACGGCTGTCGGAGTAAATGCTGGGGTAGGGCCCGCCAGCGCTCCACACAATCATGAGCCAACGGTCCATCAGGGCTACCAAGAAAAGAGCGAGGGTTTGGCCAACATCATACCGAGCAAGGCGGTAAAGGGTGAAGGCGTTGTGGTCTTTGAGACCACGAATCAATCCCTTCTGAGCGTTGCAGGACTCGTTGAGCTGAGTGAACCAAGCAGTACTAAAAAGCTCCGGCTGGCTGTCACCAGGGTTTGTCCTTCTGAAAAGCCACTTGACATAGGGCATGCCCTTTGCAACGCGCGAGATGAGAGGATCGGCAAAAATGCCTGCAGAGCGTGCGTTCTTGGTGCGGCGCTGATATGCCTCCAGAGCAGTAGTAAATGTCTCCAGGGCCAGAGCCTCCTGGTCTTTGGAATCATCATCGCTGGAACTTGGGTCTTCTCTGGCCACATACCACTCCATGATGTCCTTGTGCGTGAATTTGGGAATGTTGTCCATCCAGTTTACCCACTCATGACACAGGCGGCGATATCGGTACAGGACCAGGACCACGTAACAGAACATAGTAGGCAGATAGATTGCGATGTCATAGCCGTTTACGAAAGAAGAAATAAGAGGGGCGAGGAAGAGTAGCGGCATGCTTTCCAGAAGAACGGCACGACCTGACTTGAGGGGACTGTCGAGTTGATGCATCGCACTCATGATTCCCAGCAAGTTAAAATGTGTCGTGATGCAAATGAGGTACGCAACAAAGACAAAACCCACGCTGACAGAGAAACGCAAACTGAACATGATCAGACCTACAATGGAGACCAGTCCGGTGAGAATGAATCCACCAGAAAGTCTCTGAACGTGGAAATATACCATGTTATCGTAGGCATAGTGGGCAAGGTAATAGTTACCAGTGCTACCCACCCAACCAGTGACACCAGCGCTGATGAGCAGGGCAATAAGCAGGGCATAACCAGACGCCTCCAGTTGCTCAGAATTCATAAAAGCTGTCATGAAGAAACCACGCCCAAGGAAAGTAAGCAAAACGACATCAATGATGGCCGGCGCACAAAAGATAGACAGAGCACCGGCTTCGGCGAATCGCAGTTTCCACATTTGGTAGGTCTCGTAGGGAGTACGCTCAATCGGCTTCAAGGCTTCAGGCTGATCGTTGTCCTTCTTCGGGGTGCTAGAGGTATCGGGGGTGAAGTACATTGTCATGATCTCATTGTTTCGTCGGTCAGCGGCTGTGGGCGGGCGTGTCTCGAGGAATGCCCGGTAACGTCTGTAAATGATGGCACCAAGGTCGCGAGGAAGTAGTCCAAAGTAAATCTCACATTGAGAACCGAGAATCCACAACTCGGAGAAAACGGCGGCTTGATCGGGCTGAGAGATGAACATTGGGCAACGATCAGTTGACTCATTGTAGACCTCCTCGAAGGCAGCCTTGCGCAGGATAGTGAAGTAGATGAGAGCAAACAATTCGGCATTAATGTCGACATAGTCAAAGTCAGATTCAGATTTGGACGGGTCATAGGCCTTCAGCAGAACTTGTGTGAGGGCATTGAGGGGCGTTCGCTGGCCAAAGAAGAGTCCATCGATAACCACCTCGTTTGTAAGCTTGTACAAGCGCAGCAGATTGTCCACACTGGGTAATTCAGTGGCACCGTGTCTCACGTAGTGTTCCAACCGCATTCGGAAGATGTCCCGCAAACTTACTTCACTGTCAAGCGCGCCCTTAGCACAAGTCAAATTCCATGCGGCCTTGGTAGGCTCTTCGACCAACATAATCCAGCAATAATCCTTGATACAGTTACCAATGGGGTGGGGCAGCTCAGAAACCTTCAATTTCTGAATTAAGCTGAGATTCTCAGAGTATGTCCCTTGTTCAATAGTAGCTCGGATGCTCAAAGGCAGACCAGATGGGTGAGCCTGGTCGTTGGCCAGCTCCAGTTCAAGTTCCAGTTCATATCGTCGGTATCGAGGAATCCGGCTGTGGGCCAACCATGTGTGGAGAACGGTGGCTGCATCACTGGAGGCCTTTTGCGAGACAAAGATGTCGACACAGCTATCGTCGGGGCCCTCTCGGGTTTTTGAGACACCCCAGAAGTGGGCGTCACTCTCAGTAACGGCAAACCCCGTGTCCATTCCCTTGTAGACTCGCACGTTGTGGTCCACCAAACCCTTCACAAGAAGCTGAACCGAGACATCGCAACCTGGGCGGTTTGCCAAGGCAGAGAGAGTGGTGACAAGATTCTGCTCCTCAGTACCCTCAACAGTGTGAAGCATACCAAGCTCCTTAAGATGGTACTGGGTGTCGATGATAGCCTGGTAGTGGTCGGAGTGAGGCTCTGAGGTGAGCTTGTAACATCCCAGATTGGATAGTGTCTTTCCATCGCTAGAGGAGGTCCAGAAATTGGTCCTTGGAGGTGCGAGTTTAAAGTAATCGATCGGCGGGTGGGTTTCGGGAGACTCGTCTCGGATATCTTCCAACTCCCCGGGGAGATCTCGAAGTCTCAGAAGGTGAGACGCGCGGGGAATTACCGCATCAAGATCTTCCAAGGGCAATGGGGCGTATTCTTCAAAATCAGATCCGTCAGGAATCCAGGCAGCTCTGGTTTCGCTAACCCAAGATTTTTGAAGCTAGATGCGATTAGGTTTGATTCGAAACGACCACAGAAAAACAAAATAAAAAAATACATGTAAAAAAGCAATTTGCGACATACCTGGATAGTTTCTGCACGACGTATATACTCAAAGCCACTGAGGGTCTGAGTCGCACTAACGATAGGAACCTTGAGACGAGTCGTGGAGTCGCATGGGCCATGCTCAATGACGGCACCCAGGTGCTCAGCCAACTTAACAGCTCGGCGGACAACAGCAGGATGGGGCCGCCTCTCCCATCGGTCATGGAAACCAATAAAGAAGTCGGACCTTTCCTCACGTTCCTTATGACAACGACCCATGACATCACGCAAACGCTGGGCGGCAAAGTAGTCGCGGCGCTCTCCACTAGACAGAATGACGGCATTTTCAATAACCAGACCAGCAACATAGGTAAAGTCGAGAGATTCAATCACTTCGGCATCATGGTGACACGAGAGGATAACCGGGATCTTGGACAGATACAGTCGTTCCAGCAGTCCGTCCAGTTGTTCCGGCTTCTCAACTGTGGAGCATGAGAGCGCCAAACCGGCCAAGTTATTGCGTGCGAACCGCTTGGCGAGGAAATCGGCAGTCGAATCGACCTGAGTTGGGTCAAGGGCCTCGGGTCCAAGTTGTCCAATATCAACGCTGGCAAGGCTCATCTTCTCCTCGCCTACCTCGGTCGGGCACTGTGACGTACGGCTGCTAGTTTCCGCATCGTTGGGGCTTCCCATGGAAAGGGGAAGGACAACCAAGTCATGGGTTTGTGATGCGCTATGGATGGACGAAACATCGGTGTTGGACGCAAGGAATTTGAAGGACTTTGTCGATCGAAAGGCGGGCATTGGGGTCTCGGCACGGTCAACATCTCCATCTTTGCGGCCCTTTTTGCGATTCCTGAGGTCAACGTTAGAGTGTGTTCCAACAGACGTGGTGTCATATGAGCTGCTGAACTTACTTTGGCCTCTTTATCCGTCGTTTTATCGTACGTGACTGGAGGACAATGTAGATGAGGTAGAGAATGATGGGGGTGAAGGCGGCCGTGAGCCCAAGAGTGAGGTTCACATATTGAAAGGGCTTGCTGAACCGCTTGTCGGCACCAAGGACGCTATTGCAGTAGACCTGGAACCGCTGGTCGCCACAATCCTCCATGGCATCATTCTGCCCGGGCTGGATGAATGACGCCATGATGGCGGGAAGGGACGGGTAAGTGAAAGGACGTGAACTCGCACAGCGCGGGCTGTGAAAGACACCCAGCTACGAAGCTGGCGATGGCGGTAACGACGAATCAAAGCACACTGAACGAAGGGAGTAAAGAGAATGGTGGTTTGAGTCAAACCTCCTACAACGAGGGGCAGAGCCTTAGAGGGCCTCGGACAGCTTGCAGCTAGTGACAGTGAGAGATGATGGAATGCTTCTCGAGTGCTGCCCTCGGCCGCAAACAGGAACCGGCTACAAGACATGGCGTGGCAGTGACAGGGCTCTGGGACAGACGCCCCGCTGTGTCAGGACCAGGCTTCGTTCATCACGAGGGGCCGTATCGGGAAATGGTCAAAAGCTCTTGGTCGTATTTCAAACCTTCAGGCAGACCTAGCTGAATACGGCGAGGGGTGCAATACGGGGACCCTGAGCAGGCTCCCCGCTGGAGGCACCCCTGCAAGGCCACAGAAGGGGGGGCCAGGGTCGGCGGACGGGAGGATCAAGCTGAGCAGGGGTACTAAAATAGAAGGGAAGGCTCGAAGGGCCGCTGGGAAAAGGACCGGCGCTAATGTCACCATGATCGGGAGCAAGTTCAGAATACGGATTGCGACCTAAAGCTGAACAGAGTCATACTCTTAGGTGGGTGGGTATTTTTATTTTTATTTTTTTTTAGGTCAAAACTTTTTGTCTTGGCCTGGGTCGATGAGAGATCGAGGCTGAATCGGAGAAAAGAGGAAAAGCGGAGAGGGGTTCGAGACTGGTTCGGTTGGATGTCTTAGGTTACTATTTGGTTTTTGGTTTTGAGTGCTTACGTGCCACAATGGAACACAAAGGAAAAACGGCCTAGGGTGAATGACATGTGACACTTTTGGGTTGATGGTGAGAAATGATGGCTAAAAATTATTTAATTTAGGTGCTTACATGCGAATACCACAGCAAGAGGCGAGTACGAAAGGGAAAGAGGGATCGGCGGAATCTTCATGACAGAGTACGAGGTCGGTGGACATGCCAACATGAGTCGACAAATACCGCTTGTTAGGCGGCATGATGACACTACAATGAGGCAGATGCACAGCATGAAAGCCATTTCTGCAGGCCGCACAATAAGGTAGACAATCGCAAGCCACATCGACTCTTTTGTCGACGCCACATTTTCAGTGTCGATCACGATCCCAATAGTGTGTTTTCAGGGTTTGCTCCGAATACCAGCCTGTCGGCCAGTGAGATGGGGGGGAAAGTTCTCGGTAGAGTGCGAACCATGTGGTCGGCTTCATCCACCATCGTCACATCCCGCACCGCGTGTGTGAACGCCCACGTCCCGTAGGCCAAAGTGCCTTCGCTCTCCACGCCTCTCCGCGCACACCACCCACCGTCTGCTAATGCTGATACCAGCCCAAGCGGGGACACCCAGCACAACAGGAGTCAGCCAGATCCATTCGTACTCCATACACCTGAGCACGTCTTTCGGGCTGGGACAGGTTGAGTAATCCTACCTCGCTAACCCCTGGCGGTTCCACAGCCGCTGGTACTGCACAAGTCCAGTGCTGGGCAGACCCCCCCACACGGCACAAGGCCACCACAGATTCCATCGCACACCCCAGCATCTGGCAGAGGCCGGTACGCTCGGAAATGTGTGAGCGCTCCAGCCGGCACCGAGACGGCGTCTTCCAGTCGCCAACAGCTGCAGTCTGCGGGCAAGGAGCACGCTCCGAGCAATGACGGGACGGGGGTGCTACTAATTGCATACTATAGCAATGGTAACAAAGGCGGGTACCACAGATGGGCCATGCTCCATTCTACCGCGTGGTGCACAACGACCCCCCTCCCCGTTGGCACTTGTGTCTCGGTCTGGACGGCCTGAAGCATATTCCTATTGCTTGGCTTAGTAGTTTAGACTGCAGCAATGCGGCGCTGGAATGGACAGGTCCCACGGGGTGCACGATGGTCTAGCCTAGGTCCCTGTCAGGCTCACCGGCCGTGGATCTGGGAAGACAAGCTAATCACGTCAAAGAAATGAACCACAACTGTGTCGTGCCGCAAAGGCTACAGGCTTCTGGACTGGGGGGGGGGCGGCGACAAACTGCATCTAGGCGCTCGGGAAAAGGAGATTTGGGCCAGCCGCGCTGGTAGTGACAGGTGCTTGGCTTTGGGCTGCCAATATCATAAAAGCCAGGGCATGTTCGCGATTTTCAAAATAGGATCTATCCACACACATTCTCAATGCACATCGTTTGATTTTCTAGAAACGATCAGCGCACTCTTTAGATTGAGAATCCCTCCCACTCTTTACAGATCACTGTCGTCACACAGTCTTTTTCTCGAAACGCTTCTCTAGAAGCACGGCCTTACCACAGGCTGCATTCTTTGATATTTCATCCATCACCAAAAAACAATCCGACAAAATGCAGAGCTCTACTCACAGCTTGGTCGACGATGACCTCAACTCCCACACTCTCTCCTCGTCGTCTTCGTCCGTCTCGCTCTCCGCCTCCTCTGTTGCAACCACTCCCGATTCCGATCACGGATTCGCCTACCCCACGCCCGCGCAGTCCTCCATCCCCAATGGCAACTTCATCCTTGTCATTGGTGGTCTTGGCTACATCGGCTCTCACACCTCTGTCGAGCTTCTCAAGTCTGGTCACAACGTCATCATTGTTGACGACCTTAGCAACAGCTTCCACAGCGTCTTCACCCGCGTGAGGAAGCTCGCTGAGCAGTACTGTCAGGAGAACAGCCGCAAGATGCCTGCTCTCCAATTCCACAAGCTCGACTACCGCAGCAAGTCGATGCGCTTCCTGCTCGAATCCTACTCGGACCTAGTTGCTACCCCTGCGGGGGCCGTTGAGGGCCCTGGACTTACACGACGATCTCGCATCTCCGGGGTTATTCACTTCGCTGCTTACAAGTCCGTCTCCGACTCCATCGCCCGTCCCATTGCTTACTATCGCAACAACGTGTGCGGCCTCGTGGACCTGGTTGAGCTCCTCGGAAAGCACAACATCCGCAATTTTGTCTTCTCATCCTCAGCGACCGTTTACGGCACTAAGGCCGATGAGGGCAAGCCTCTCAAAGAAGAAGACCTTGTCCACCACCCTGAATCCTACATCGACGACAACGGCCAAGAGCAAACACGGATGCCCCATGTCACTGGTCTCCTTAGCCCCTACGCCAGATCAAAGTACTTCTGTGAGGCCATCCTCGCTGATATTGCGTACTCTGACCCTAACTGGCGCATTGTTGCCCTCCGCTACTTCAATCCCATTGGGTGCGATGCGTCGGGTCTCCTTGGCGAGGACCCCAAGGGTGTTCCCACCAACCTGTTCCCTGTCATCACCCAGGTCCTTACCGGCCAGCGTGAACAGCTCGATATCTTTGGCACCGACTGGGATACCCGAGATGGTTCTGCCATCCGCGACTTCATTCACGTCTCGGATCTTGCACGCGGACACATTGCTGCTCTGAGCGCCGGCGTCAGCGAGCCTTTCCGCACCTTCAACCTGGGCACCGGAAATGGCACCACCGTTAAGGAAGCAGTGGATAGCTTGCAGGCTGCCTCTAACCAGACTATCCCTGTTAACCTTGCTCCTCGACGGGAAGGTGACGTGGGCATGTGCGTCGCAGCCAATAAGCGCGCAGTGACCGAGCTTGGTTGGACCGCCACCGAGAGCATTGACCAGTGCGCAACAGACCTTTGGAACTTCGTCTCGAACAGTGCCTAGGTTTCAAAACGCTCGCCGCAAATTTCCAAAACGTTGATTAGAGGGATATGAAACGCCACTTGATGTGCGCGAAATGGAAGGGGGGTTGAAGGCCGCAGAAAAACGGCCTCAACTGAACATTCTTTTAATATTTTAGTTCTTTTTTAATGTGTGTTGGCTGGGCACTTGTCCTGATTCGTAAGGGAAGCAATATCACAAGCAAGATGGAGTCAAAAGGATTGATCGATTTTTACAAGGATGGGCGGGAGAGTTGCCACATCATTTTACATTCAAGGATAGGCGACAGAAAAAGAATATGCGGGAAAAAATACGACAGCATGATTTGCCTTGGCACATAAGACTGCAGTATGGGTGTGTGATTTGAAATGATAAAAAAATTATTGAAATTGTGTATGCAACGACCAACAAGCGCAAAGCCAAGGCCAGCTGATTATAGCAGAGCGACAACAGTAGTGTAGTCCAGATCCTGGGAGAAAGGGAGGGGCAGGAGTCAAGTTTCATCCAATAGGAATCAAATTACCCAATTTTACGAGCTTTTTTTCTTTTGTGGGTACGGTCCACAATGAGACCAATCACCATTGTCCAAGCCAGAGCCCCAAAAACCGTTTGCGGAGTCGCTGTTTTTGACGTCCATGGTTTATGCTTGTCTCGGCATCTGTGCCAAACTTCTAGAATACGAGATATTGATGGAGATCGGCGTCGCGCACTGGGGAACAACGCATCAACGTCTCGACATTAGATCGTATTCCACAACAGCCCTACGTCATTGAGGACCTGTGGGTGAGGAATATTCTACTAATTAGCAACGGCCATTTCTCAAGCCACGAAGTGTGGGAGGGGGGGAAGCACCAATTTTGCGCAAGTGTGCGGTATGCCAAGAGGTCCTATTAGAGTTAGGCTGCGGTGGTGCTTAAACAATATATACTACCTAGGTAATGGCAGGTCGATTCCCGGGTGAACCGTCTCTTTTCTCATACATATGTAGTCCAGCCCAGGTACGACAGGCCCCCCCTGGCCGGCATACGCCCCCCCTGGAGATTTTGGTGGGTGACGCATCCCTCTCCCGCGCTAGAACGCGCCTAAAATGCCCCAGCGGCATGGTACCTATGGCTTAGATCGACGCTAATTTATTCTAGGCTCTGGCTTGGCTAGGGGGGGCCACCAAAGGGGAGGAACTTACCACGGCCGCGCGCGGGACAGCCGTGCGCGGACGCAAGCGAGCGCAGACGATGCCCTTTTGGAGCAAACCAGCCCTCTGCTGGGCCTGCTGGGCCCCGTGGGTTCCGTTAACTACGGTTGGGCCAGGCTCATGACAAATCCTATACGCTGGCCCACCCTCGCAACGGCGCAACTGCTGAACCGTGACAAGGCAGCTGAGATTTGGCTTTGGACTCGACAGTCGTCGGGTACCCTAGAGCTGTCCTCTTTTTTTTTTTTTTTTTTTTTTTTTCGCTGAATTTTTTTCCTTCCTCTCCAGCCTTGCCTTTCCCGTGGGTACCATCATCCTTGGCTCCGCCATGCTCGCCAGGCCATCGTTCCCTAGCCCACCGCAACCGCTGTAAAAGTGAGACATTGTCTCGCAACCCCAGTCGGTCCTTACGCTCATCGTAATTAATTACTTCGTCGCCCTATTTCTCTTCCATTGAGGCTATATCATCCCATCACCTGACACCTGACACCTCCCATCACCAACTCCCTAATTCTATCTTTGTCCTGTCAGACTACCACCAACGTCCCCTTTCAGCATTCTTTACCATTCACACCTTCGTTTCGCCTTTTGCTTTCCCCGTCCCCCCCTTGGCGGACCCTGAAACCGAATCGAGATGGGTGCAAGCGTCACACGCCCGGTTAAGGTGGCTGCAGCGGAGCAGACCATCGTCCTCATCCCACTGTACATCTATCCCCTCGAGCACGCGTGGGAACCACTTTTTACCGTGGCGCGCGCCTTTCCTGATGTCCTATTCGTCACCGTTGTCAACCCCTGCAACGGACCAGGACCAGACTCGCTGCCGGACGCCAGCTATGTTGCCGTTCTTCACACGCTGAGCGCCATTCCAAACATTCGACCTGTCGGCTACGTGCACTCCACGTATGGCAACCGCCCGATGGCGGAAGTGCTGCGTGACGTTGACATCTATCGTGGCTGGAACGACACCTTTAGGTTGGAAGGCATCTTCATTGATGAGACACCATCCGATCCGGGCCTGGTCGGATACTTGGACGCTATTTCCGACCACACCAAATCGACGTGGCAAACATGTCTAGGCCGCCAAGCATTCGTCATCTACAATCCTGGCATTGTCGTTGACCGAGCCTTCTTCAAAAAGGCCGACTGGGTCGTCGTGTTCGAGCAGTCGGAGAACCACTTGAAGACACGTGACGTCCAGAGGAGCCTCAAAATGCTACCACCGGATCTACGGCAACAGTCAGTGGCAATGGTCCACTCGCTCTCGGGGGACCTTGAGGAAGCCTCGCAGATGTGCCGCTACATTCGACAGCTCGGTTTAGGTGGGCTCCATCTCACTGAGCAGGAGGGTGGAGGCTATACCGAGTGGCCCGTTATGTGGGCCAGGCAAGCCGAGGAGCTGCGGGGCTGCGTGCAGAAGTAGGCCAGCAATTAACCCACATGGAGGCAACGGTACGGTCCCTCTTCGGCAATATGTATAAGCGTATTGACCCCCCACCACGGCACGTAGGAGCGGAGAGGTGGGAAAATTTCATCCACTACTTATTTTCAAGTTTTATTTTTCAGTAGCATAATTTTATAGAGCATGGGGCAAGCATAGCATAAATAGACGTCTTTTTATTTTTCACTCTTTACCAGAGTCTCCTATTAGTCCTAATAATCCAGGATGCAAACATCGTACCATTTCATCCTTGCTACCGTGACATTGCTTAAGGGGTCTGTGAGTGTGTCGATGCCACTGATACGAGGTTTTTAAGTTCTACAATCCATCGTGGAAGGCCTCGGTCGGCGGTCGGGAAAGCAACATTTATTCCGCGTATCCCATTTCAACCCTGTATTGCTAAGCAGTGCTAAACCGGACCAAGCAGGGCCACAGAGGGCCAAGCATGGCTACATGGATTATACCCCATAGCACCCATGCAGTACCCATGTACTTTGCCCACAGGACATTGGTATTGGTGCAACCTAATTAATCCTGCGTAGCAATTGCCAATGGCAAAGGACAATATATGTGGGCATTGAGATTTGGGGGGTGTTGGTCCTTCGTATTGAGCGGGCTGTGCACTGAATCCTAAGAGTCTGTGGGAGCGAGAAGGGAAATGACTGCTCCGTTCGAAGGAGAAAGGGGGGGGGGGGTCTAGTGTCATGTGCGCATGTACTTTGTATGTGTGTTCAATGAACACGGAGTTTTTATTTTTATTTCAATAAAAATATTTTCTTCTAAATAATTCTTTTGTTCATTTTGAACTAGGCCGTCAATTATATACAGAGAATCTCGAGTGAGTCTATAAGTCTATATCGGTATACATGTAGTAAGGAAACTTTTATCCTGTTGGATGATGTCATGTAGTATGTGAGCACGCTAAAAGGGAAGGAAAAAGAAAATGCATTGGCAGTGAGTGCATTGGTGTGTTCAAGCCCGCCGCCCGTAGTCAAACAACCACCCCATTCTAAAATTATTAGTCGTATTTTTATTTCGTTGCAGTAGTGTCGAGGTCTGTGACGTAGGACTTCTTGTTGTCAGTGCAGTACTCGACCCATCCGTCGAGGCTCATCTTCTTAATGACTGTGCTAAATCCGTCGCTGCCAGTGGCGTTGCCCATGTTTGAGCAGATGTTGTCGACAGTTAGGGTCGACATTTTATTGGGTGCCCCGTCGGGGTATTCGATGTGGAAGACCGGTTTGCCGGCCTTGATGAATGGTGCAAACGATGCGCACTCTGAGTATTCCGAGCATTGCTCGTTGACTGAAAAATGAACGTAATCGAGGACGTCGGAAATGATGTCCCCAGCATTCTTGAGACCCGTAGACATGTTGTACGAGGCTGCCGTTTTGGAGAGAAACTTGACGTAGTCGATTGCATCCGCCTTTGTCAGCTGGACCCCATTGTCGTTTTGCTGAGTGAATGGTTAGCATGTGAAACTTGAAGGATGGTGTCACCATTTGTCAATATGCAGCTCGAACCGTGCAGAGCATGAAGAGCCACAACTGAAAAGGCGTAATGGAGACAGAGGAGGGCGTATACTTACGAATCCGTCAATGTTGTCGGGGTCAATGGCGTTGCAACCCTTCTCGGCAGCATACGCGATGCGCTTCTTCATGATGCTGCGCACGTTGCGGCTGCGAGTGTCGAGCCAGTTCTCATCCGGCCAGCCGTCCATGACCTTACCGATGTCCGACTTGTGGAACTCGTCCTTGTCGTCTCTCCAGTTCTCCCAGGAGCCAGCACTGAAGTAGCAGATGACGTGCTTGCCCTTCTTCTGGAGGGCCTTGAAGGTGGTCGCTTCGTTGTCGTACATGTCCAGGTCGTACACCCTGACGTCGGGTGTCACGGCGCCGTTGCTGGCAATCTGGATGGGCTTCTGCAGGACGATCTGCCATGAGTCGCCCGCCTTGGGCCTCCAGAGGTTGGTGTTTGACAGGCCAGAGTCGTCATCCCCCTTGTGTGTTATCGTGACAACGAGGCCGACGACGAGGGGGACGATGATGACAATGGCCAGACCAGCGACGGCAAACTGTTTCCACAGTGGCCAAGATTGCTTGTAGGACTTTTCGTCCAGTTCCGACTTGTCCATCATGATGCTTGCTCGAGATTCCTCGCTCCGTCGCGGGTAGCGGGTCTCGAGGCCAAATTGGTAGGCACCCGTGGTGAAGGAGTGTATAGGTTAAACTCTAGGGTAATGCACAAACAGGGCAGAAAGAAGGGCTGAAGTGGGAGCGGCGAGGCAGATGTAGTGAAGGACAGTGGCTCGCTTGACCGGGGTCCGCTGTGACTTTCAACTGAGTCTCGTAAATGGTGAATTGCGAATACTCCTGCGCCAGGATGCTGGCCCAGCAGGCCATGGGAAACCCCGATCCCGATTCGTGTCGATCTATTCCCCTAGGACCCGTAGACGATCCGGGCCATTCGGACGCACAAGGCAAGGCTGGCCTTCCACGTTGCCGATGCGGCAGACACTTTTGCTACCCATTCCACGAATTTCCTGACTCGAATGCTCATGCCGAAGCTTCTGCAGGTCGACTCAGCAGGCGTAGTTCGCGGACCCCGAACAAGGATGAACTCGATACCCCCACGCCCCCCCCCCCCACCGGAGCCTGAAGGGCTGCAAGGGGGCGTGCGCGCAACGCCAAATGCCCAATTCGGCAACGGGAAGACATGCAGAGCTGAAACCTCCCGAGAGCCACACCGCCGCCAAGCACACATCCATCTGAAAAGAGGCGCTTATGCTAGGCGCCCTAATGCACGATGCTGTGGCGTCCACTAAGATCCTGGTGGGCACGTAAATGTCCGGCGGCCATGTTCCATCGGCGCCCACAATCGGGCTACTGCAGGGGAATTATTGTGTGACATGAAGCCCTTCACCTACCCGTAGATACCCCCATAGCGGGACAGGGTGCGACCACCCCGCGCCGGCGCTGCCCTAGGGACCTGATGGGCGCCCTGATGCTGCGGCGGCCGTGGTGGGCTTGGGTTAGCCGACCGCTCTGGACTCTGGCGTGCGGTTGCGTGGTGAGGAAGTGAGGAGGCGCTCGCGAGCCACCGAAACTCGTCGCTAGCACTCAATTACGTTCAGTAATCGTGGGCCTGGGACGAACTACGGTGTACTGGGTGGTGCCGCCAGACTGGTCTCGTCCATAGAGTTTATCGCTGCCTTCCATTTCCGCTCTGCTGTCGCGGCGCCCCCCATTTCGGCGTGGGCGCGTTCCTCTACAGTGGCGGGACTCCCGTTGGCCGGATGCTGTCTGGTTTTCGATAGCGCCAGGTCTGCCTCGACGACTGGATGGCAGCTGTATATGAATGAGGGCCGTCGTCCGTAGTTTTGTACATGACCCCATTCCTTATCCAACACAACCCGTCACTCCTTAGTCGGTGGTTTTTAAAACAAAAAGAGACAACCTCTCTTTGGTTGCTCTCTCGCTTCCTTTCTTTCTTTCTCTCCAACGACGTTCACTCCTTAGAACCAGCACAACCACCAACCACACTCTCTTTTTGAGACCGCACGGAGGCTCCTCCGAGTCGCCCGCTCATTGACCTTCTTTTTAAAACCAAATTACCCTTTCCAGTCCTTCATTTGGTCCCGCTTTGGACCCCTACCCGCAGCTATGCGTTTTCACGGCGTTGCCATCGCCGCTCTTGGCCTTCTTGGCGTGAGTGATTGCAAGACTACAACCTCGACCTCGGCGCGCAGCACTGCCACATCTTCTGCCGTCAACCACGTTTCCAATGGCGACTTTTCCAGTGGCCTGCAGGGTTACAAGACTTCCGGATCCGTAACGTACGTGCCGGGGGTCGGACGCGGCGGCAATGGTGCCATCAAGCTAGAGTCTGGTCAGCCAACAGGCAAGAAGACAACCACAAAGTCCTCCAAGGACAAGCGAGGAACCCTCCTCACCAGTAACAAGCGACAGACCATCACCAGCACCGGCCTGAGCCAATCGGTTAAGAGCTTGGCCGTGGGCACCACATACACCGTTTCTTTCAAGTATTTCGTGATCTTTGCCACTACGGACACGTGCCGCGTCCAGGCCTACCTGGACAGCAACAACTTTGGTAACACCGACTACTTCTCCCGGGCCTTCATCCTTGGCGCATCATGGGGCACATTCTCCGCCAACGTCCCTGCAACCGCCTCCACCCAGACCCTTAAGCTTAATGTGGTGTGTGCCAGCGGCACCACGCAGGTCTATCTCGACAGTGTCGACGTTGCCAAGGCCAAGGTCACCACCACCTCGACCACGGCCAAGGCGACCTCGTCGACGTCGACTGCCAAGTCCCCATCCACTGTCCCCACCACCAATGTTGCTGTTGCAGTCACTAGCTCGACCTCCAAGTCCACTACTTCGACTTCAGCTGCCGCCGCATCAACGTCCAAGACGACTAGCACTTCAGCCGCTGCATCGTCATCCTCTGCTTCCACTAGTGTCAACACTGTCAGTATTGCTGCAGTCGGTTCCAGCAGCTCCACCAGCACTTCGGGGTCCTCCAGCAGCTCTGCTTCCTCCAGCAGCTCGGTCTCCTCCAGCAGCTCGGTCTCCTCCAGCAGCTCGGTCTCCTCTAGCACTCTGAGCACCATCACCTCCAGCTCGGCTACCACCACCACTGGCAGCTCCACCGCATCCATCCAGTCCACCAGCGCCACCAGCATCCCCTCGGGCACCATTGACAGCACTATCCTCGTCATTGCTCCCAACGCGGACTCTGCCAACTCTGGTAGCGCCGGTCTTCTCGGCTATGGCATCCCCTTCGAGAACCTCATCGTGCCCCAGGCCGGTACCACCCTACCCACGCTGAACTCGACTGCCACCAAGGGAAACTATGGAGGCATTATTGTCATGGATGCCGTGTCCTACCAGTACACGAACGGCTGGGCTAGCGCCATTACCGACGACCAGTGGAAGGCCCTGTACGCATACCAGCTTCAGTTCAACGTCCGCATGGTCCGCATTAACGAGTACCCTGGTGTTGGCTTCGGAACCGCGGCCACTTCTGGCGGTGGATGCTGCGCTGACAGCGTGGTGCAGAACATTAGCTTCACTGACACTAGCGACTTTCCCACTGCCAACATCAAGGCCAACGCCGAGGTGACCACATCCGGTCTCTGGCACGTTCCCGCCGTCATCACCGACAGCAGCACCACCAAGCAGATAGCCAAGTTCGGCCAAGCCACAGGGTTCAATAGCGACACCGTTGCTGGCGTCATCAACAACTTCAACGGTCGCGAGCAATTTGTCTGGTTCATCGGCTGGGCCCCTACCTGGTCTCTGACTTCCAACTTCCTCCAGCATGCCCACATTCACTGGATGACCCGCGGTCTCTTCCTGGGCAAGCGCAAGACCCACGTGAGCGCCCAGATCGACGATGTACAGATCTCCACCGAGCTCTACTACCCGTCTGGTGGTCCCGATTTCAAGATCGCCATTGACGATCTCAACGCCCACGTCAAGTGGCAGACCAACATCAACGCTCGTCTGCCCGCGGGATCTGACTTCTGGCTCGAGCTTGGGCACAACGGAAACGGTGATATCATCGCCTCCACCATTATCGACAAGAGCGACAAGTGCAACAGCATCGATGCCGTCTACTACGACTCGGCCAATGCTACCTCTCTTGAGTTCCAGAAGCCTCTTGGTACCGGTGCGGACCAGTGGCCCAACGGCACCAACTACGAGAGTTACCTCTGGCCCGAAAAGTGCTCCCAGATTGACGACTTTTCGGGATGGTTCAGGACTCCTGCCAACCGCAATGCATTCGCCCACGTCTCTCACACCTTTACCCATCTGAGTCTGAACAATGCGACTTACCATGATGTTGCCCGTGAGATCAAGTTCAACCAGGCCTGGATGAAGCAGGTCGGTATCGACCAGTCTACTCGCTTCTCTGCCCACGGCCTGATCCCCCCTGCCATCACTGGTATGCACAACGGAGATGCCATCAAGGCCTGGATTGACAACGGTATCACCTATGTTGTCGGCGACAATACTCGCCCTGTTCTCCGTAACCCCAACAATGTCTACTGGCCTCTGATCAGCACTGTTGCTGCCAACGGCTATGACGGTCTTACCATTGTCCCCCGTTTCTCCACTGCCATCTACTTCAACTGCCACACCATGGAGTGCACCACCAAGGAATGGATTGCCACCTCGGCCGGTAGCGGTGATTACTTCAGCCTTCTGGCCTCTTCCAAGGCGAGCAACATCCGCAACCTCCTCGCCCTGCAGTCGGACCCCTACATGTTCCACCAGGCCAACATGCACCAGACCACTGTCGACCCTATCACCATCGGTGACCAGACCGGCAAGATGTCCCTGGTCATGTCCTGGACTGAAACCATTACCCAGGAGCTGATGCGCCTGACCAACTGGCCCATCCAGTCGCTGACGCACGACAATATTGCTCTGTACTTCCTCAACCGAAAGGCTGTCGATGATTGCAAGCCCAAAATGTCGTACTCCTTCTCCGACGATGGCAAGACCATCACATCCGTCACCGTCACCGCCACTGGCAACACTTGCTCCGCTCCCATTCCAGTCACCATCCCCTCTGGCAGCGTCTCCGGCGGAAAGGTTACCTCTGACCTTGTTGGCAGCGAGCCCCCGATCCAGTGGGTGACCCTCAGCGGCTCTGCAGTTACGCTTAAGCTCAGCTCCCCTATTTCCTTCAACGTGTCTTCGTCTTCTTCTTCATCTTCTTCAGTTTCTTCTGCTCCCGCTTCAACTTCAACTTCATCTTAGATTGGAGAGGAAAAAGTCTTGTATATCATGTGATCTCATAGCTACGTTTTTTTTTCATAATCGTTTACAAGTTTTTCATAGAAACTGTTCCCTCGTGTTATGTGAGTCGTGATGTTTGTGTGTGTACTTGCCCCCCTAATACTTGATGTGCCTCGCCAGTCACGCGACAGAAGAAGTCCATCGCAAACAGCGACATTCTCTTCCAGCCGACGGCAAGGAACATGTTAATAAGTAAACCAGGAATAAAATGTGTGTTTTTCATCATATTATTTAGCATTGGAATCATTCAGATCCACCATTTCGTCCGTAGCTTGTTGATTCCTCATTGACGTGTGTTCTAATGTGCCGATTTTTCCTACCCGTGTGCCAACCTTCCCATCAACATTTGCCTTTACTCTCCAATCCTCTCATTGCGGGCGAGTTTATGAGTGCACATTTCTATCTGCACAATTAGACTAACCAAAGCCCACAAGATCCGTTACCGCCTCACCATGGCATTCGGCTTTTAGGCGCCCTTTCGGGCCCAACTAACTAAACTCAACCCAGACTTCTGGAGTGTCAATTCTGGGTTTATAACGGCGTTAACGTAAAAAAGAGGCCTCGCATGAATGAAAGAAACTATGGTAGGATCTCGATTCTATCAATAAAACCTTGTCGGGCATAAGTATCGAGTTTGGCGCTAGAACGGCAATAAAGTCTCGACCATGTTTGTCACACTTGTCCCGGTAGCCACCGCGAAACCCTCGCCAACCCTGTCCAGCTGATAGCTTCTACGGTGCGTCAAGCCTCGCAGGACAGCATTTCACCCCCAATGGAGTCCGGCGGCGCAGCCACCAACTTTGGCGACCTGTCAACCTCGTTAGCGGGCGTCCATTGTGTCGACTGCGGTGTAGACCAGTCGAGGCCATTAGTGCCTTTAGGAAGGCCGAAGATTTTCGGTGCGTACGCAGCCACCAGCTAACGAAATGCGGCCTAATTGTGATTGCTCAATACCAAACTAGCACTCCTGAATGCAATATCTAGATCGTAGATCCTATTGCGGCGATTATCCACTCGGAGAGGCCAGTCTCGTTGGAGTTTTTAGTTGTAATGGGGGTGAGGTTATCAGGAGAGTGTGGCAGCCGTGTTTGCTCATTGCGATCGTTCCCGTCCCCAGACGCGACAACAAAAAGCAAGTATAGCTCCACAAATGGGAGAAATAACCCGGCGTAGATATTACCATAGACTAGTCGGGGGGGGCGTGATATCACCCCCTCCATTGTGAAGAACCATCTCTGGCAGGGCTCGGTCCTCTGGTAAAACGTCAACGCAATTCCAAGCCACCCCCCCGCGCGTCACGGGGCCCAGCGGAGAATAGCGGCAGCCCATGAGTTCTAGTCCATGGGTTTTTTGTCGGAGTTTGCGCGATGAACACGCGTAGCTTCGCAAAGTGGCCGTGTTCAGATGGGACTTGCAAACTCCAATTCAGGGGCATTACATCAATGTCACGCAAGCACATGACAAGACTGCGCGCGTTGGAGGTGCGGCCAATTCAACTAGCAAAACAAGGTGAATCATTTGATACTCGAGATGGCAAAACTTTGAATAGAATCAAGCTGAGAGGCGGGCGTACTGGCGACTAAATGTACTGGATGATGCAATGGTCGTTACTTTCGAGTCGTAATGTGGAGGAATGTAGCTCCGGGTGAATATGCGCCGTTTGGCCGAGAGCTTCAGTTGTTCCTCAGTGGCGGGATATAGGGTAGCGGGTGATCATTTAGGATGATTGCCAACACATGCATCTGAGAGGCATTGGGGGGCAAATGTAAATATGGCGATATATAGAAAGTGTTGGAACCAGTGTCCATGTTAATATTTAGTTTTATTTCGAAGTAAAACGCGTGTTGGGTTGTATAATGCTGTGGTTATTGCGTGGGCTTGAACCTAGGAGACCAAAACTGTCAGATTTACAACCAGTACATCCATACAGCCATCACTATTTGATGAATAAGACGACATGCATTCCTAAATGGAATATATTCCCGAGTAATTTTTTTTTTAATTAATCAATGCAAAAAACCTTCCCGGTCGTTGTTTTGTCACCCCAATTGCCGGTGGCAACCACGAAGCTGACGCACTCATTAAATCAAAGCTACATTAAGAGCCGACTCGAGAAAACACGACTGTAAAATTATAAATTGAAACGCCAAGGCATGGTGGATAATGCGATTTTCTTTGACAGGTTGGCAGATAACTTGGTTCCCTCCGGGTCCACAACTTGGTCTTAGCTTTGAACATGAAACACAAGCCTTTCTATTGGAGTACGAGAGCGGATTGGGTCACGGATGTTGCAACCTAAAATTTGCCTTGTAAATTAGAAAGAGATGCTGCTTGTCGTGGGAATAGGCGACATTATCAAGGCTGTATGGTCTTAAACTTGTGAAGCTTCTAGAGTAGCCAGCACGAGAATGTGAGAAGTCGGAATTGAATGCAGTGTAGTGCTGACTGCGGCTGTGTTTTCAAATACCCCAACAGCAAAGCGGCCAAGAGATCCATAGACACCCTTGACCTTGTGCTTGTTTGATTATCCGCAATTGTTTATGTAACCCTTGGTTGGCAGGCGGACCCGTCAGATCGACAACTAACCATCTGCCCGTGAAATTTTATCCAATGGGGAAATTAGATGTTTATGTGTCCCGAACAGGTAACATATCTCGGCGAGTTTTGCAGGAGTCTGTGCTTAACCAATTTGGTTGTATGTTCCTGAAGATGGTTGTTGAACAGATGGAGGATACGATTGATGACACTGAGGGAGGTGTCCTTGTTGGCCATCCGACTTACCAGTTGTCCGACTGAATTGGATAGGAAACATTCAAAGTTGTTGCTATGATTGATTACCCTTGTGGACCGCGCTTCTCCATTGCTGCTCATTCCTGACGAGTCATATCTTGCCCCCGAGCTTTAATTTCATTGACTCGTCCAGTCTCGCCTCCACTTACCAACGGGGCTGACCGAATACACTACTGAATGCCTGATTCTTGAAAGACTCCCCGAAGTCTTGCATGGGTATAAGCTAGCATTCAAGCTTTGAATTGCGACACACAATTACGTATGCTGGGACATAGCAACCTGAGCAATTGCGATATACATGACAATTTAGAACCACAGAATAGGTTGCTGCTAGTAAACTACTACACTGGAGAATCAAAATATATGCGCCATTCCCGACAAACGCATGTAAAAGCTGGTCGGAATTGTGTTGTGTGATCAGAAACTCTGCAGGTGAATTTGTGTTTGTGGCGTGATCTGCTTATTTGCCAAGACAATTTGTAGATGTCTCAAGTTGGAAGCCATGTCTTACAACACCAGAGTAAAATAAACGTCGAGCTAGTGTGCAGCCAACATCCCTTTTCATCTGATGATTAGGTTTCTGCATAATGGATGCACGTAACCTTCACACTAATGTCGTCGTGGCTCTGACGTCAAGTATGTGCGTTTTCCATTTTTCTTCTTCTTTTTTTCTTCTTTCACTTCACATCTCTTCATGTATTTGCAGTCAATTTCAACCTAAAGCTGGAGCCTTTTCATCATCGATACGACCCAAATTGAGCAAAAACACTGGCGATATGTCTGTTCTCGACGTTGGACAGAAACTTGTTCCGCTATCATCTACAGTGCGTGTGGAGCACACGAGACAAGGGTTCCGCCTGTCAACGTCGCACTTGCACGGGGCGGAGAGAAATTGATATACAGTTTCGGGTGAACGGTGGCATGCGGTTTTTGGTGATATGCAACGGTCCCCAACATGACATGTCACAGCAGAAAACTCTTTTCTTCTTCTTTCTTTTACAGGGAATCCCCATGCATCCGCATGTCTCGCAGTTCAACGGTCTCCATGTGGGGCTCACCAACGGTCTCCATGCGGGGCTCACTAACGGTTTTGCATCTGAGACAAAGCCAACCTCTGATTGGTGGATATTCTCCTTGGTGAGGGGATGTCGTATCTTGAACGTATTGTGTCGGCCGAGTTTCCGATCACACAGGGTGCATCAAAAGGCACCGACCGATCTAATCATGATGCTCTCCCGTTTTTATTTTATTTTTAAGAACGAGCCTGTACGCGGCCGGGAGCCCAAAGGAGCACCTGCCTTTCCATACTTTCCCATACGGAAGCGGTTTTCGCTTCAGTTTTGGATTCCGCAACCAGCCATGACAACGGTACCAACTTGACACCACGCTTCCTCAAGTGCTCCGATGTCTCCTCTTTAACGTTTCATCCATCGAGCCATTAGACGGAGCAGCGATTTTCCGTTTCGGATTCATGAACCGGCCCCCGGCTTTCTTCTCATGGAGCCCCGGCACCCAGCAATCCTTCTACTGGGTCGTCCAACAGCAACCCCTGCATTCGTCTGTACTTGAAATTGAAAGGACCTCTCGAGTGTATCAGCCCTATACTGGAAATGGCCTCAGTCTGGGCATTCAGGAACCGACCTGAACCTCGGAATCCTGTGACAGGGCCTGAAATTGCTCTTGAACAGGGGGAGAGGGCGGCCACCCTTTAAAGTCTGGACAATGGGACTCGTTTTTCGTTCTTGCTATTCTCAACTTCTCGTGTTGCCGATTTTGATTCAGCGTCTCTCCTTTACAGTCCATTCATTCGCTACAACTCGTGATTCCAGGTGAATCTAGACGTCCCTCATTTACTTTACTTTTATACTATTCGACAACCAGGAGCTCGAACGAAAACCCCCTTTAGACCTCAGCTTCAACAACCGCCAAAATGAAGGTTACGCTTGCTTCTCTCATCCTCATCCCCGCCGTCATGGGACGTGCCTGCAAGTTCCGCCACTCCCACTCCAGTGTTGTTCCCAGCGCCAGCGCCATTGCCGTCGAGTCCCCCGTTAGCTCCGTCGCCCAGCCTTCGGCCACCTACATCAACAGTGGTAGCTCCTCTGGTGGCAGCGCCTCCAGTGGTTCTTCCAGCAGCTCTTCTTCCAGCGCCGCCGCCGCTGCCAGCAGCTCTACTTCTTCTGGTTCCTCCAGCGGCTCTACCGGCGAGTCTGTGGAGTTTTCCTCTGCCGCCATCTCCGGAACGTCGACCTTTTATGGCGGCAACCTCAACGGAGGAAACTGCATGTTCACCACTTACACCCTCCCTAGTGGTATCTACGGCACTGCATACTCCGGAGCCAAGTGGAACAACGCTGCCGACTGTGGTGCCTGCATCCAGGTCACTGGACCTTCTGGAAAGACCATCAAGGCCATGGTAAGACAAGGAGATTGCCTGGAGAAATGTATCATGCTAACTGAACTTCCAGATTGTCGACCAGTGCCCCGAGTGCGACGCTGGTCACCTTGATCTCTTCCAGGATGCCTTCTCCGCTGTTGGAGGCACCGATGGAACCGTCAGCACTTCCTACACCTTTGTTCCTTGCGACATCACCTCGCCCCTCATCCTCCACAACAAGAGCGGCACCTCCACCTACTGGTTCTCCATGCAGGTTGTCAACCACAACAAGCCCGTCAAGAGCCTCGAGGTCAGCACCGACGGCGGTTCTACCTGGAAGAGCACCACCCGCTCTGCCTACAACTTCTTTGAGAACCCCAGCGGTTTCGGAGCCGAGACCATGTCGATCAGGGTCACTTCTACCTCGGGTGAGAGCGTTGTCGTGTCAAATGTTGGCGTTACTGCCGATGCTCAGTACACTGCCACCTCCAACTTTTAAGTGGAGGAGTATTATGTAACTGGCTTGGGTATATTTGGATATGATGGGGAAATGTAAGGGCTGGGCAGCATGTAGCGGGATCTACGCGATGGTGTTGCTAGTTTGGGGAATATTACGTTTCGATCTAACCGTACGTACGACCCCTGTTGATGAATTTTGACTTCAACACTATATCTTTCTTGTACAAAATTTGCTGGGTGAGATCTCCATAGATTTACAATATCATCCACGTATTATACCTACTTGATCCCTGCTGCGTATCTGTTAGTGCTGTGTCTTGCCGAGTAGCAAGGATCATTGTTTCGTCGGTGATCAACATGGAGACGAGAAACAAAACCGTGTTTCAGATAGGTGAAGTTGTTTGAGCTAATGTGCCGATCCTGGGACTGCTGCCTTCTCACACACGCAATAAAGATGAAATATGTGGCATCTTACTCGGGACACAGGTGCTTGCCGAGTTCTGGTAACTCTTTGCCACCAAGTCCCGCAAAGCCTTGGCTCATGCGTAATACTCTTGAGCACATTTATAGTCAATCCTGTTGGAGGATTACAAAGTGTATGACAGAGGAGTAAATGGCCGCTCATTTCTTAGATCGCAAGGAACAGAAAATAAACAAATAAAAAGAAGTAGGATGATCTTGATATTATAGTATTTATAGTTGGATCTGTTTAAGGCCTCATTAGTCGTAGGTTTCTTCATTGACGTGGGTTAGTGTCTTGTGTGACTCCATCGGAGCCACCACTTTCCTACCACCAAGTTGGTAAAGAAAAATATTCAATGTTATGTAAACTAGTACGACTACATGAATGTTTGGCGCCAGGTGAGTATTAAGCTTAGTTGGAAACGGGGTGACATCTGCTGGTTGGGGTGGATCACTCGTGTCGTCGCATCACAGCTTGATTGGGAAACGCTGCAGTTTTTGTTTTGGAGATACAGCGGAACAAGTTGAATAGAAGGTTTGGAAGGGGCTCATCTTGAATATATCTGGATGGTTAAATTAGGAAAGAAGGCGTGCTCGCTCACGTTGCGGGAGGGTTTTAGAACACTGAGGCGGCGCAGCAAATGCATTCTAGAAGCTCTGGCTTGGCTGTATTGCATGCAAACGAGGATGGGTGAACGGGTTTGCTGATCTTGATGAGAGACCCCGAAAGTCTGAGTGATGGTGCGTGTGGAGTGTGGTGTGCACTGTTCCCGCCTTGGAGTCTTGACCTTGTCTGCCTGCTGGCTTGTCGTCACGTGTCAATCAATATACGTCCACCATCCCCACGGGTCTCCACGAAAAAAAACGGTGCTTTTTGCGCTCACGAGTTGGGGAAGGGGAAGCAGTCTACCCCGAATATACCCGCAATGGGGAACAAGGGGAGTAGGTGAGCAGGCGTTATCTCGGCCCTTTCCCCAGAGAACATGCGACTGATGCAGTTTGTCATGACTTCGTTGACTAATGGCGGCCAACGCGCCGGGCTTAATGACTCAATGTGCAACCTGCTTCGCCGTGGGCGTGACAAAATTCCCTCCGCGTTGCACGACCAATCTGAGGTTTTGTCGTCTAATTCCTTATCGAGCATGGGGGGATCCCCGTAGATGGGTGGAGTTGACGGCCAACATCCGGAGCGGCGGGTGGACGCGCCGTTTGACGATCAGAGCTAGAATCGCTGATGCGCCCCAATCGCTGCTTCGATGTGATGGACCCCAACTTCTCCAAACCGGTCTTTTGTCTTTTGTGAGCCTCCATTTGCAAAAGAGGTGTCCCGGCTCCCGGCTCACGGCTCACGGCACACGGCAGTGGCGCTGGGACACGATGCCCACGGCTTACCAGGGTAGCACCGCAGTGTGAAACAAGGAGGGAGGCCTGCAGGGGGGTCAGCTATGATATCATTTACTGGAAATGTTCACATCTTCCCGTTGAGCCTCAAGCCACCTCGTGGCACCATGACACCAGCCATGCAACCCAATGCTATATGTTGTCAACCCACCCTTAAACAATGACTTATGCGTCCCGCCACTTCTGCCCCAGAGCCAAGACGTCGGCAGGTGTCTTCCCCATCGGGCCCCCGAAACTCAACCTTTGCATTGAGCAGATGCAAGCAAGGCCTCGGATTAAAATTCCAGCGGGGATTTAACCCAGTTGTCTGGTGGAGTTTGGCTTCGACCGGTCTCGTTTGGCTCATGGGGCCACGAGCGGAGGGACGGGCACTTGCCTTAGTCAAGTAGGTAGTCTTGGAGGGAGATCCTGGGGCCCCGTCCCCCATCGCAGCGCTGCGGGGGACCTGTGATGACGTTGAATTGAGCAGATGGCCCCATTGAAAATCTCGAATACGATACGTGCGCTTCTAAAGGCGGCTCCACGGGATCTGTACATGCTGATTGATTGATCCTTCTGTGTGTCTCCAGAGGTGTTTGCGATTTATAAAGATCAAGCATTTTGTCAACATGTTGGAGCTGAGTTGGACAATCTCATCTGTCTTTCTCGTAAACCGAAACTTGTTGGGTGAAGGGACTGAGACCACAATTTCATCGCCATGTACCGGATTTGGAACATTTATGGTACGCATACTACGAAAAGATAACTTCTCTAATATGCTAACATTCTTTTTACAGCGCTTGCCGCCATCGGCACCATTGGCGGCATGCTCTTTGGCTTCGATATCAGTTCAATGAGTGCCTGGATCGGATCGAACCAATATCTGGAGTATTTTGATCATCCAGGGTCAACCAAACAGGGCGGTATCACCGCTTCAATGTCTGGTGGATCATTTCTGGGTGCTCTTGCTGCCGGTTACCTTGCCGACCGACTTGGACGCCGCTACTCTCTGATGATTGCCTGTGTCATTTGGGTCATTGGTGCTGCAGTTCAGTGTTCGGCCCAGAATGTCGGGCACTTGATCGCGGGCCGTATTATTAGTGGAATTGCGGTTGGTGTTACCAGTTCTCAAGTGTTGGTATATCTGGCAGAGCTGGCTCCTTCCGAGATAAGAGGACGTGTAGTAGGTATACAACAGTGGTCAATTGAATGGGGTATGTTCAATTGCTACTCTTGCTTCCCACAAGCTTACAATTTTAGGAATCCTAATTATGTATCTGATCTCTTATGGATGCTCCGTGAGCATAGATAGTCCATCAGCCTTCCGCATTGCCTGGGGCATCCAGGCAATTCCTGGTGTCGTGTTGTTCTTCGGACTCTTTTTCTTTCCCGAATCACCACGATGGCTTGCAAGCCATGACCGCTGGGAGGAGGCTCACCACACACTCGCCCACTTACATGCGGGTGGTGACCTTGATAGTCCCCTCGTTCTCGCGGAAATGGAGGAAGTTCGCGAAGCTGTCCGCATAGCCACCGAGTCGAAGGACATAGGATACCTGGGCCTTTTTGGCCCCGGGGTCTGGAAGCGTACCGCGGTTGGTGTCAGTGTCCAAGTCTGGCAGCAACTTTTGTAAGTTTATCCCATGAATTCGGCTGACCGTTCCAATTCGCCTACACCCAACTGACTTTGTCCTCAGGGGAGGCAATGTGATGCTTTATTATCTTGTATATGTGTTTAACATGGCCGGAATGGTAAGTTGCTTTTATAAAACTTGTGGACTAAAGTTCATCCATCACTCCCTCGCAATTCTCGAGCCTCCTTTCACCAACCATGATTATATTCAGCAACGAGTATAATGAGACCAGGGCTAATAGTACATCATCAGTCTGGAAATACCGCCTTGACTTCTTCCATCATTCAATACGTCATCTTTCTCGTAGGTACAGGCGTGGTTTTGCCATTTATCGATCGCCTCGGTCGTCGATGGCTACTTATTGGCGGTGCCTTTTTTTGTGGCATTCTTCATTTCGCGACTGCCGGTTTGATGGCCTCTTACGGACATCACGTGGATAGTGTCGATGGTAATTATGCCCATATAGTTGAGGTTCTAAGTAGAGCTAATCCAATTCGCAGGAAATGAAATCCTGAAATGGTCTATTAGCGGCCCACCAGCTAAGGGAGTGATATCCCTGGCGCTTATCTTCATTTTTGCGTACTCTATATCGTGGGCTCCGATAGCTTGGATCTATGCCAGTGAAGTGTTCCCATTGAAATATCGCGCGAAGGGCGTTGGCCTCGCAGCAGCGGGAAATTGGGCGTAAGTGGATATGCATCACGAACTTGATGAGATGAATCATTAACTGTGGGACAGCTTCAATCTCGCACTTGCATTCTTTGTGCCCCCTTCTTTTACCAATATCCAGTGGAAAACATATCTGGTATGCACCCGCCTATTATTTACTCTTTCAAGTTGTTTTGTGGATGTACTAACACGGGTTAATAGATTTTTGGTACCTTCTGTATTGTCATGACCTTCCATGCCTTCTTCACGTACCCGGAAACCGCCAGGAAAACGCTGGAAGAGGTTGATGCGCTCTTTGAAAGCAACATTCCGGCCTGGAGAAGCGCCTCCGCCGGACTCACGTTCCAAGAAAAAGTCGAGGAGGCGAAGCGGACCGGTGGCCTCAAGAGCGTGGAGGATGAGGAGACTGCAGCTCAAATCGAGACTGCATAAAAGCCAGGCTCATTACGAATGAAGATCGGAAATGAGTAAATAGAGAAGGGCTGTTGTGGGCTGCCTTTTAAATGTTGTAGCTCAAGAAACAGAAAATAAAATTTCCCATCAGATGCAATTTGCCCCTCCATTGTAATATGGATACAATATCTACTCACTGAATCGACTCTTTTCAATCTTCCTGTTGTTTTCACAGCCATTCCTTTCCCTGGTCGCCTTGCACGCCTACAAAGTTCTTCACCCGGCTACACTGCACTTCTGGAAATATTGTTCCCTAATGTGAGGCCCCCTGCCGAAAAAGAAAAGTCATTCAGCTCTTACAAAACCACAAACAGACTACGGGCTTCTCGCCAGGAAGGCCGCTTCTGGTGCTATCCCACCCGACGTCCTTCATCGTCTGCTTCAGCGTGTCCTTGTCGTCCCCGCCAAAACCCCATCCCTTGTACCACTTGCCGTTGCCGCTCGTCACAATCTCGAAGCACCTGTTCTTCTTTGGTGAAGAGTTGGTGCAACCGAACCCGCGAAGCAGCTCCGCGAGCGTGATTTGACTCGGGACGTGGGACGCGAGAAAGGGGATCTGGGCGTTGAGAGGCAATGTCCACGGCGCCGTCTCGCTCTTGAAGACGTGCACTTTTGTGTGCTCGGCCGGGAAAAAGTAGTTGTAACCGGGCTCGCAACCCACGCCCCCAGAGGAATTGGTCATCTGGGAGGCAGGCATCGACGGGTCGATACTCGGGGGCTGCTGAGGTTGACGGGACAGCAGGTTGGCTGTGCCATTTGGCTGGACGGAGAAGGTGTATGGCGTCTGGATCTCAGCACCTGGTTGCTGGAACGGAAAGACCTGGCTCATGGGAGAGTAGGCCATGTAAGCATGCTGCGGAACTGTTCCAAAGTTATAGCCGGGTCCTCCTCCAGCATAGGGGATATAGGGCTGACCCTGGGCCGGGACAGGAGCACCCAGAGGAGCAAGGGAGGGCATGGTCCCCGTGGCGTCCCGCCCTGTCATGGGATTCCACCCAGCAGACATGGGGTGTAAAGATGACTTGGAAAAGATGGATACTCAATAGAGAGGCTGCCAGGTGTGAACCCAGCGGCGGAGTACTGGGTTAAACGCAGCCTGCCAATATCCTGGTACCGGTCCCTGGCGAGTCGGATCCCAGGAAGACGGGGGCAGTATCGAAGCACCTGCCGGTGGAGGATTGAAGTTTTGCTGAGCTGCCCACTGACGCTGATAATAGGAGGCAGAAGAGTTTAGGTCAGAATGACGAGGATGGAGATGAGGATGGAGATGAGGATGAGAGGAGCGGATAGCTATCCGAAGTTAGCAGGATGCAAATCCCAAGCTTTATAGGCCATGGTTGCAGTAAATGGATGCAACCATGTCCCTCCATGGAATCAGAAACACACCAGACTCTGAATCCCACCCGTTGGTGTCCCACACACTGCTAGACTGGGTCTCTGAGTCGCTGCTTTCAACACTGTCACTGTCGCTCTCCTCGTCGGATTCCAGTTCAATGTCTAGATGTCCGGCAAAGATCTCAGTGCTCCAAACGATGTTTTCTTCCGCGTCGAAAAATGCCCCGACTATGATCCAAGCCCAGAAAGGCGGATCGTCGCTGGCCCTCAGATGCTGGGTTATGACGAGCCTTGTGGCGGGTGGAGGGAGGACTCCGGCTTCAACCTCGATTATCCTACGACTCGGGGGAGCCGCGTTGGACATGGAGATCTGGGAGTTGGTTTCACGGGGGGGCTTCTTATACTATCTCGACAGACAAATTGGAACGGCGATTAAGAATATCAGGACAGTTGTGAGGAGAAGCTTACATTGTGAAAAGAGGAGAAATGCAGGGTACGAAGCCATAAAGTACTTTTTGCGATAATGATTCAGATACAACGGTTTCTTTTTCGAATTCTGCCGTGTCCAAGATCTCATCTTCAGCATTGCAGACTGGATTCTCTCACGAGAACAAATCTGTAATCATGATTCACTAGGCCAGCCTCTGGCTTCGTCAAAGGCCGGGGCTGTAAAACGAATGTCAGAGATTTAGAACAAAGCCACGGGAATATGATTGGCAAGTGACTGTTGCGCATGATTTGTGCGAGTGCTGTGATCCAGATTGTTCCCCAGACCCGACGTCGCGGAGTCACTGCATGAGCATAGACTGGTCGTTTGACTAACTCATGATGTGGTGTGAGATGTTTGGTTATCGGGCTAGGGCAATCACCGTCCAGCATGACTTCAGTCGGAAATCCTTTTGCTCCACAAACAAGACTCTCCGCAGGGAGAGAGTTGGTGAATGAGAGGTATCACGGGGAACCTACAACTTTGAATCACATAGACGTCACAGTGTGGGAGTACTTCGTAAAATGCGTCAATTCATAGGCAGTCTCGGGCTAGTCCGCAACCGGTGCTGAGTCGCAGCTGCGAGAGCTTGGCGAAGAATGTCGAGTGAGACACCATGCAGGCTCTAGTCGTGCGTTCCAATCAGTACCCATGCGAAGTAGAAGGACTGCTCCATTGTGCAATCACATGACCCTAGCTAGTTATTCGAGCCTGTGTTTCTTCAACATCCTGCCCAAGTTTGCCGTGTGCGTGCTCATTCGCCGTCGCTGTGTGTATCAACCACGCGGAGGCCAGCGCCCCTTTTGGCTGCTACCTCAGCCTCCCTCTTAAGCTGCTGCCGCTTGCCAACTTCGGACACCAGTCCCTTGAGGTAGACTTCGGCCTGGACCGTTGCACTGTACGCGGCGGGCGTCCAGTTCCAGATGTTGCGCTTCTCGACGTCGGCACCTGCGGCCAAGAGGGTACGCAGGACGAGAAGGTTGCCGTTTCCGCTTGCAAAGTGCAGGGCCGTGTTTCCCTCGACATCTGCGCGGCATACTGCGTCATAAGGTCCACCGGGGACGTATGTCAAGAGGAGCTGGAGGATGGTGTCGTGCCCGCCGAGACTAGCCTCCATGACGGCATCCCGCCCGCGGATGTCGCGGCGAAGGATGCAGGAGTTGTCTTTTTCGCATAATAGGTGTACTACTTCGGTATGGCCCGCGCCTGAGGCGAGCATCAGCGCCGTTTGGTGGTTCTCGTTGAGGGCAGGGCACGGCTCTTCGTGGCCCGCCTCGAGGAGCACTGCACAAATGTCTCGGTGGCCGAGGGACGCGGCGAGATGGAGATTCGAGTTGGATAGTCCGGAGGGGGAGGAGTCGGGGTTGTGAATGAGCGAAGGGTGCGACTTGAGGATTCGGCGGAGCAGCGTGGCATCGTCGGCATGGATAGCCCTGCGGATGCGGATCGACGGCTCAATCCTGTGGAGTTGGCCATTAGCTCCAACGTGGACAGCTTGAGGAACAGGGACTCACATGGTGGACGAAGTGTCATGGCGGCCAGCGGCGTGGAGCTGAGAGCATGTCACGGAACCGACGCGCACGCCCAGAGGAGAGGGAGGGCGAGGGTGAGGGCGAGGACAGAAAAACAATACGAAAAAAGAAACGAGGGCGTGCGGGATGAGCGTTCGTGATGACGCAGCTAGAGCCTCAGCTGGTTGCGGTTATCATGAAACACAGCCCCACGGCCGTCGGGTTGGCGGGGTTTAGTGGCCTTTGGAGGCGACCCACTCTAGGACTCTAGGGGACGCATGCGCTGTAGGCGGGGCCAAGTCAGCGATGCTCCCGCTAAGGATGGCGCTCATGCTGGAGGACGCGAGGGCCGACCCTGAGAGTGAAAACGGCGTGTGGGGCTCGAGGCAAACGACGGGCGTTAATGTCTATTGTTGCTTTGTTAGCTCGCGTGTGAATCGGCGATGCACTGGTGGCGTTGGCATTGACAAGTCTGTGCACCTCAAACACAAAGACGCCATCGAGATTTTGTGCTTGAATTATTCATTCTCCAGGTGTCATGTCACAGTGCCCAACGCATGCAGCCCAATCATTTCCACGCTGTTCTCCAGCCAACACAAGCCATCACGGAATCCGACAGGCCAAGGAAGCATCGCCGTGGCGCCATGCGTTTTCTTGACCAATTTGTAATTCATGATTCTCTGCTATACTAGTGGGAGATTGGTGCGTACTTGGGGCATATCTTTACACCATTGACAGTTTACTGTTGTTCTATACAAAACCAAGTCACTCCTCAACGGTTCCTCACATCTAGATATTCCATCCCGAGCAACAAGACATTTTGTGATCCGCCCCACCCCGGCCTCAATAATACAACTTTACGATCCTTGAGCTTCAAGTCCTTGAAGACGTGTTATTAATGATTCCGATCATCGGAGGACGTGTCGAGGCCTGTGGTGTCAAAGTTGTCATTGTATCAGACCTAGGATGCTGGCCATCTGGCTGCCACGGGGTTGGTAATAATGTCTCGCCACGGCTCCCGACAATTTCTTGCGTAGTATCTTTATCACTTGCTGAAAAGTATTGGCAGAAACGAAGAATGAATATGACAGAAGGGGATTGAGCGGTTGTCCGTGCTTGTCCTTGCATGGCCTTTTCGTCAGAGTCCGGTGAGACCCTGTATTTGATGGACATTTTCTGCAGTCCCCTTTTGTCAGCTCAAACAGAAGCCGGAATGATTGGCACAGGACTAGCGGGAATCTATAGACGTGATGAATGAAGAAGGCTGACGTGAAAATGAAATTTATAAAAACATTGAACATGATCTAGTACTGACCCAGATGTCGGAAGCTATCCCATGCACCATTCTTTTCGGTCTCGCCAGTCTTGTCGCAGCCATCCTTTTCACTGACTCTTTGGACTCGGTTTTGCGTCTCTGCGTCAAATGCCTTGCGATGGCAAAGGCCTGAGTTGGTTAATGCTTTTTCCTGCCCCAAACGTCATCATCGTGTCTGAAACTTGCCAAGTTCATGTCATCTCGCAGGGGATCATGACGGAATACGCGTCAGAAGCAGTTGAACCCGTCGAGATTGGTTGAATGGTTGCTTTTTTAACGTAGCTAATCGGGGGATTCAGTGGGGTCTCGACGAGCTAGCAGGTTATATACAGTTGTGTGCCACGGGGTGAAAGCCATGATTGCGCTCAATCCTGCTAGATCTTTTGCCTCAGCGGTTAGCTGTTGCGATGACTTATTGCAACCCCACGAATGGCACCGTGGTTGTTACATAATGTCAGGCAAGTTATGGAATCATATTTTATGGAATTGGTTCCAGAAATTTAGAGTCCTTATGCATTCAAGATTCGTAAAAACAACTATACTTGGCTTGAAAGTTCCTACCTATAACTCTGGAATCCAACTTACACTTTGAGAGTGCATAACTCTTAGACCATTGCGCTGTAGGTATTACTATTGTCCCCGATACTACTACCCGGAGTATGGTAGAGGAAAAGGCCTATACGGCTATTGTAGAGTGAGCCAAAAAAAATGTATAGGTGGCGATGGAAAGGGCATTTTCTATTTTTAGGGGAAGGGGTTTAGCTGGAGTAGAATTAGCCTTGGTAATAATTGAAATATAATCTAATGGGAGCATTAACCCCCAAGAGGGTCCACGGACTTAGAAGCTAACCTTGGGGAATATGAAATGGGGGTTTGACCTAAACTCAAGCCTGATACTGAACCTTACCGCAGGGAGTTATTTCTCTGCAACGGATGCTCAGGAACAGCAAACACCACGGCTTCGAAGGAGTTATTTAACATTATGCTGCCAAAAATAATGACGCCCTTAGTGTGGGCAATGTGGTCCTCTACTGGAGAGCAGAATGGCCAGAAGCGCCTCCTTTGAACCCAGACCCTCATCACCCAGATGCTCACCAGCCCAACCAGGCTTCCGTTGCGCCGTACTCTTTCCAAGGAGTCAACCCGAAATAGGTTTTAAATAAAAGTGGAAGAGGAATATGGAGAGCAAGAAGATACTAAAAGGCAGGGAATCTTTGAGCGTAGCGAGGCCCCCCGTGAGGGCGCCCGGAGGGCCACCGGAGGCGTTGAGGGTTAGGTGGAGCGGGCTGATGTGAGGCTCGCAGCTATGCGGTTGGCACGGCCAGACACAGCATGAGCATCAGTGGTATCTTGTAGAATAAACTTGGGCTTGAATATTATTATATTTTACTGTACTTGGTATGGTCAATGAGGCATTAGGTTAGACCCAAGTGGCACGTTGCAGTGTGCCATACTTTTGGCATATTGTTTTAGTCAGGAGTACTCCGCACCAAGTTGTGGTTCATCAACGTATTCACCGGAAAATCCGCAGTGTCCCAGACTCTTTCCCGGAGGACCTTCACCTGGCTTCTCCATCACACCCCATTTCAAGGGCACCGACGGCGCTCCGGGCTGTGGAACTCCATTCGGATGGTGGCAAGCAGCGGCAATAGCCAGGCTGCAGCTTCCAACAAGAGGTATTCCAGTTGGAAGACGTAAAAGACCTGCGCCAAGAGCCCCCAATGCCATTAAAAGTGAAGCTGACAAGACCAGGATGATTGCAAAAGGTGAATATCCACATGTGATGAATAGCGACTCATAGCCCTCCGACTCGATAGCAACAACAAACAGGCTCTGGGATAACAGCCAATGTAGCAAGATAGACATGAGAAGAAGTGGAATACTCCAGCGGTATGGCAACTGTAAGAAATAGCGGGAACGCTGTTTTCCCCTTGGGTATGCGGCAACACGTATTCCGCGACGTTCGCGGCCAAAGTCACTCCATTCTCTCGCGGATAACATTGCTGTGAATATACTATTATACTGGAAGTAAAGAAAGGAAAATAAGAGTTGTGGGAAATTCCTTGGGGGTCAGCTTGTCTAATTCACCGCTTCTAGCCCGCTCCCACGTATCTTCAATGTCTGGCGGAATATCAGAAGCGTATACCCCAAAAGTCCCATCCGGTTTGTTGGAATCACTTTTGTAGTAACGCATAAATTGCTCAGTCTTGTTTAATTGGGAAAATGTGCGAGAAAAAACATTCTTGCCGGAGGAAAATTCTGCAACAGTGTAGACATCATATTTGACCGTGGAGAGTGACAAAAAAACGATAGAGTTATGCCTATGTATTGTAAGTTTTATCTCTCTTTTGGAAAGGAAAAGATGGGATACTCACAGCAGGTGCAAAGGTGCTGACGATAATACCAAAAATGCCCAAAGAACAACTCTGGTCCATGGTATCTTGAGTAAGTTGTGCACACTAGGAACTCCAATATCTACCCATCTTCCCGTCGAATGAACCTTTTGTACACCATCCCGTGTAGGGGCCGACAAGCATTGCATGCAGTAATTGCTAGCAGCCAACAGAAGGGTGCTTAAAGTGTTAATGGCAAGATGGATTGCCGTGTTGCTTTTCTTGGTACTGGAGCACAGTCCCCCCTTGGAGAATTCTGAGTCCGTTTTTCTGGCCGAGCTGGTCCTCGTATTCTTTCCTTGTGGTTGACCAGATTGTAATGACAATGTTTGTTAGAACAAGGAATACCATCAATGCATTTGCAGCAAGGCTAAACTTCCATCCCGAGATTCTGGACTGAAGCTTCAGAGGCTTTCGCTTACCAAATGGATGAGGCTTTCGTTTCGGGAATGGCTGAGGCTCAGTCGAGATGCTTGACAATTCGAAGGTTTGGTTTGATTCTCGGTGTAAGAGCGGGTCGAGGTCATCCTCCCGGCTCATACTGGGTCTTTGTCGAGTCAAACAAACGTTGAACTTTCGCAGAATAGCGCGTAGTAATCATGACACCTTTAAAATGATGCATTCCGACGACATTTGAAATCTCATCGCCGAGCTGAGCCACCTGTTTACGTGACTTGTCTAGCTGGGGGGAGTTGTGGACCGAGAACACTTCAAAATTACAGGGATTGATGCTAACGTAGTTCAGCATTCGTTATTGGCTATAGATGGTGAAATACCGCCATAATCCAGCGCGCGGTCCGTTATGATTTGTCGCTTGATGATCTCGTAAGCCGCAAACATCATCTTCCGAACTTGGTGATGCAATGCTTGCATCCTGGACCCAGCAGAAACTGCCATCCTGCATTATATGGTCTAACAACGTCACACCTGTTCATTTTTAATTTCTGCTCAATTTTGACCGCGGAAGAGATATAATCCCGTTCATCATATTCTCGCTGGCCGTCTAATTGAATGCTAGACGGGTCTGGTAAACGGAAACTTCAGCTCAGAAACTCAGGCAATAGGGCTCAAACAATTAGTGCATTTTAGAGCCACGTCTTTGTGCAGCTGCTCCCAATATCTGGTAAAATCTATGCACATTGATGGGGACGCAAGCAGGGTCTTTAGCACAGAATTCATGCACACTGTCGGTGAGGTTGGAGCTCTACCTAGGCGGGGGCGTCGACAGGGGCCAATGCCATCCATCGCCAGATTGGCCACTTTCTCATCACTGCGCAAATTCTAGTTCAACAATCTTGAGGTAGCTTGAAATAGTCTTACAGGCTCGTTTGGTTTCCAGGTGTCTTCTCAGCTTGCAATGAGGACTTGGCCCCGCTCCACTGAAATGCTGTTTTAAGACATATCTCGTTTCAACGTTTGCTATTCATCAAGGCATAATGAAACGGAGCCCCAAGTTGGTGTTTGTTAGTATGTAGGAATCCTGTGGCACAGATACACGGCATTGAATGTCGGCCCATCTGCCCAGACTCGCGTACCTCAACTTACGTACGGTTTGGCGCAGTCTCCTACCGTTGGAGACAATCTATGCAGAGGCATAAGTGCGCCCCAGCAATGGAAACTGCAGAAATGTCGCTGGTGAAAACGGTAGCACTGCATGACCTGATTCCTTTTGGCCTCTGGGCTCTTGGCATATTGCCCCCATCAGTTAACTATTACACGCCAACTCCAGGCAACACAATTGTCGGTTTCGGGACTGGCTGGCCGGGTACAGAATCTGGCTGCCTTGGAGGCCATGTGGGTAGGGCACCCTGTCGGGGCTCTTGAGTGGATACTGAGCTGGGGTGACGCTATATGATGATGGAGAACAGTGTCCGCTAGGAAATGCAGATGGCTCTCCAATGTGGAGCATGAGTCTGGTGAGACGTCGATGGACTGTGAGATTATTCCATCAGAGAGCTTAAGCGAAAAGGCGGAGCGAGTTTAACATGTCATGAGGGATTTGGTTAGTTGGCCATGGCCGGGATCGGGCGGAGGACATTGAGGTGCCATGGCCATGGCTCTGGCGAACTGCAGATCAATTGCCCATCACGGCCCTGCAAGATCATGATCCGAGACAGGGAAGCTCAGCGCCTGCGAGGTGGGCATCTCATCAGACATGCTTTGTAAAAACATTCCCGCTGACTTGGTTCTCGGGTGCCCTGCGAGTTCTGGAAAATCAAACCCTTTGTCCCAAATTTGTGGCAATCCCTGAGCCGAATCCTTGACGTCTGTGTTCGTGAGGGAGAGAGACCTGTTGACGCCGCATTAGAACTAGAATCGGCCAAGAAATAAAGGCTTTTTTTTTCCTCCGGGAATTAGCTTTGGAATACCGCCTCTAGCTCTGTAAATCATCGTCAAGTTTTGTCTTGGCGACTAGACAGGATTCCCTCTCTGTTACACCCCCCGGTTGAGCGCCATCCAACCCCAAGGTTCTGACCACACGCTACCACCCATGATGGATGATGCCCTCCTCCACCTCGCACCACGGGGCTCCACGTTTGCTCCCCGCTTTATTTAACAGCTTCCACGAGCTGTGCTGCGTTAGGCTTTGGCCAGTTTTTTTGGGGTAGTCTTCCCCGGAATACCAGTTTGTGGCCCCGCCGTTTTGGGATTCGAAGCTTCCTTCAGCTGGCCTTGTGATCCAACGCCTTTGCTCCTATTTCCCGAGGCTATTTCCTTGCTCGATGACGATGCAGATAGGTGGCATTGAGATGTCATTTTTAGCTTTGGCATGCTTGAAAAAAGAGGGTGTGCGTATACGACCACAGGCTGGATACACCGCTGCTCCTCACCAAAACGAGCGACGCTAAACAACGTGTTTATTCCGTGTTGAGCCTCAGGGCCTTGACATTGGTGGGTGGCCCCAATGTGACCGCCTGCAAGCCTTTGTACATGTTACTGCTCGATCTGACGCTTGGGCACCGACGTCGCTCAGCAATATGCACGAGACAATAACTTGTCGTGTCATTCTGGGCTGTCTCACTACTCATCAAAAGCAAGGTGATGGCAATGGAAGATGGAAGGGGTGCGCATCTAATTAGCGTGGCTCTGGCGGCTCACCCACCTCCCCCCCCCTCGTCCCCTCTTTTTCTCCAAAAAAAATCAGGGATGCCACACGAAGTGAGCTTATTCACTGGAGCCAATGCCTTCTCTAGATCACGTTGGTTCGGAGAACAGCTGCTTCACCGTTTAGACTCATTGATCTAGTGATTCTAGATCCGAAAAATGACTCGAGGTCTGATAAGCTACCGGCAGACCATCGAAACGCTCCTGACAGCCATCACACACATTTTTTTATTCTGCTGCCTTGAGCTGTGTGGATTGGGCCTTTCCAAGAAAGGCAATTGGGCGAGAGCTGCAAAAGGTCGGACGGGACGCCACCACAAACAGGCCTTGATACAAACGTGGCTTGGGAGCGGGAATAACTGAGACGCCCGGGAGATGAGGGTTTTACAGGACTGGGCCATTCGCAAAAAAGCTCTGTTGGCGGGCGCGGGCAGAGTTTTTGGGCACACATCACTGATGTGCAAGCCCGAGGCAGGCCAATGAACGGTGCTGGCGATCCGAGACTGGGCTTACAAGAGAGTTGTGATCAGCATCAGCTTATATCGGGAAGCGGAAGAAGGAAAATCAATCCGAAGCCGTGTAGTACCGTATTTCCCCCTCTCCGACACCGTCACATTGTTTCCATTGTTTCGTAATTTCACACATGCGCACACGGGACATGCGCAAATGCTCTGCTTGCCAACCACCGTCCTCCTTGTCGGTACACAACGTCCTCCCATAATCTGCCCATGCTGATAGATGATTGCACCCACATCGAAATGGGCTAACTTATATTAAATGTTAGACGAACAGGCGATCTTGTCGGGAGCTTAGCGCGGGTTTGGGGAGGCTAGGGCCTCTCTCTCCTATGTCATTGTGTTACCCCGAGCTTTGGCGGCGTCGGGCCCTTGTGGCTCGGTGCATGAGGGACGACCATTCATGATGCTCAGAATTCTGCTGCCTGCTCCCCGCCGGAGTTTTTGTTCTTGGCCTTTTCCATCTGACCGTTCTGGCTGCCCGTGTGTTGTGATTGCTGCGACCGAGGCGTGTCTCCAGAAAGCTCTGCTTACCGGCCAGATCTGGCAAACTTCACTCAAAGGCTGGATCGTGTGACGGGCGCCTCTGCGCATCATGATGCTCTTTTTGCTTCTGGGTGCCGCCAAACAGAGGACTGGTCCCGAGCCAATCTCGCCAATCTCCATTCTTTCCGTTAATCTCGAGCTTCAGCCCTGAGTGTATCTGAGTTTTGCTCAGACTAGCTTGCCGTGATGTGCATTCAGCCCGTCTTGATTGCGGGAGGCCTTCGCCAAGAGAACCTGGGGTGGTGGCACTTGCGACCTCGAAAGCGCCAAAATCTCAGGCATTGGTACAGGATTCACTAACAGAACCCGCCCGTCGTCTGCGCTTGAATGTGTTAATGGACGAGGAACCCTGGCGCTATCGGGCCGAAAGCCTCCATGTGCCGACCAAGGATTGCGGAGACTGGGGGAAGCGTCTGGGGTGGCTTGCTCCGGGGGCCCATGGGGCGTCGTTTTACTGTGGGGATCTTCTGGACAACGTCAAGGCCGGTGCTGGCGATCCTACGCTTGTTCCAAGGAAACGAGCTTGGCAGTTGACTTTCATCACAGCTCGTTTGTCCATCCCAGCGACCCGGAGGGAAAGACTGAGACGGTTGGGACAGTATCTGAGAGGATTTTCGTGCCACACCCCCAAAACTGGCACCCCCCCGGAGATGAATCGTCCAAGAACGGTGCCCGAACGAGGTGCGCGATGCACAACTGGCCACCACCCGGTAGTATGGTAGGAGACACGGCCCCGGACCAGCAATTTTGCTCCGTCGTCTCTGTATGTAAGTGGCCATGAGCTGTGGGACGCACGGATTAGCTTCCTGTGCGAAAAAAGGACGACGGGCGGACAGGGGGGGGGGGCGCAATGCGAGCAGGGCGTTCTTTGTGTCTGTGGGAGATCTTCTGTCAAGTTTTTGGAGAAACACAAATAGGGCCTTGTGCCCCGAATGATGAGTTATGAAAACCACACCTCGACCTCCTCCATTGTTTGATCTCCAGAGACTGCAGAGTGGATCGCGGTTGAGACCCGGGACTCAGACTCAAGACCCTCTTCCCGCGCCTTTGTTTGACACTCCTGCCCCCGAGGCTTCCTTGCTGATTGAAGCCCACCATGGTGAATATCGAGTATGTCAAGAGCCAGGCGAGCCGTCAATCTTTTCCTTTCACTGACAACCAACTTTCCTTAGACCCACGTCCAAAGGCCCCCACGCCATGGACGAAAAGCCGCCCATTTACGCTACTACGGAGCATGTGGATCTCCAGAACAACCTCGAGGCTAGGTATGTCCCTACAAACTGCCTTGAAAGACAATGATGCTTTTTCTTTCTTTCTTTCTTTTTCGAGTCCCAGTCTAACGGCGGCACAGGATCAAGAACCCTCTTGATGGTATCCCCCGTGAGCAGCTCATGCGCAATGTCGAGGAATGGGCCGACCGAAGAGGCCTGCAAGAGCATGTGCCCATCTTGAAGAAGGGTGCCCTCGTTGCCCAGAACCCCTCTGATATCCGCGAGATTGACGGCGAGTACAAGCTCACCGACCGGGAAGTCGAGGTGCTCGAGCAAGAGGTCACTCACCGCTGGCGTATGCCCCGCAAACTCCTACTTACCATCGCCACTTGCTCCATTGGTGCCGCCGTCCAGGGCTGGGATCAGACTGGATCCAATGGCGCAAATCTGTGGTTCCCCAAGGAATATGGTATTGATTCTGATAGCACTCGAGATCGTATGCTGGTCGGTATCGTCAACGCTGGTCCCTATATTGGTAGCGCGTAAGTTGACACGGTGACTGGCTCTTGTGCATTCAATTTCTGACTGGCGGCATAGTTTCATCGGTTGCTGGCTTTCTGATCCCATCAACAACTACTTTGGTCGTCGCGGTGTCATCTTCTTCTCTGCTCACTTCTGTATCTGGCCTGTCATCGGTTCCGCCTTCAGCCACACCTGGGGTCAACAGCTCGCCAATCGTCTTCTCATGGGTATCGGCATGGGTGTCAAGGCATCGACGGTGCCCATATATGCAGCCGAAAACGCGCCGGCCTCGATTCGTGGTGCCCTGGTCATGTCTTGGCAAATGTGGACTGCTTTTGGCATATTCCTCGGAACCGCCTTCAACCTTGCCGTCTTTCACGTTCCCGATATCAACTGGCGTCTCATGCTTGGTGCTCCTTTCCTCCCTGCTGTGCCCCTGCTCTTGCTCATCTACACCTGCCCCGAGTCGCCGCGTTGGTTGATGAAGAAGAACCGGTATCCCGATGCCTGGAAATCCATGAGCCAGCTTCGATTTGAACAGATCCAAGTTGCTCGCGACATGTACTACATTAGTGCCCAGCTCGAGATTGAGGAGAAGCTCACTGGAAAGACCAACTACGTCTCCCGATTCACGCAACTCTTTACTGTCCCCCGTGTTCGCCGCGCCAATGTTGCTGCTTTCACCGTCATGATTGCCCAGCAGATGTGCGGAATCAACATTATTGCTTTTTACTCCACCACCGTGTTCCAGGAGGCCGGCATGTCCGACTTCCGTGCCATGCTTGGCTCATTCGGCTTCGGTCTTGTCAACTGGCTCTTTGCTTTCCCTGCATTCTGGACCATTGACACATTTGGCCGCCGCAGTCTCCTACTCTTCACCTTTCCTCAGATGACCTGGACTCTACTGGCTGCCGGTCTCTGCACACTCATCTCCACAGACAAGGAGACTCTCCGAACAGCGCTCATTTGCTTGTTCGTCTTCATGTTTGGCGCCTTCTACTCTCCCGGTGAGGGTCCCGTACCCTTCACATACAGTGCCGAAGTCTACCCTCTGTCCCACCGTGAGACCGGTATGGGTTTTGCCGTCGCCACTTGTCTTTTCTGGGCTGCCGTTCTCAGTACCTCATTCCCCTTTATTCTTGAGCAGATAAAGACAGTTGTAAGTATTCTTGCCAGCTTGCACGCCCTTGAAACGTCGCTAACAAATATTCCAGGGCGCTTTCGGTCTGTACGCCGGATTCAACGTGGTCGCCTTTGTCATGATTTTCTTCTTGGTTCCCGAGACCAAGCAGAGAACCCTGGAAGAACTAGACTACGTCTTTGCTGTCCCCATGCGCAAGTTTGCCAACTACCAGCTCACTGTTACCCTGCCTTGGTGGATCAAGCGTTGGGTCTTGTTCCGACGCGATGCTACCAAGAAGCCCCTCTACCAGTTTGACAACGTCGCAAACGTCACTCCAGGCCACTCTGACATTGAGAGCCCTTCCTCCAGCGAGAGAAAAATGTCCTAAGGCACTTTGCCTGAGGTTGTCTGTGTGTCTGGTGGCATTTATTAGTAATGCCTGTTGGCACATTGCATTTGGAGGATTCACTTGACTGTTTCTAGGAGAGAATTTGATACCCACTCGTTACGATAATTATTTAGGAGGCACATTTTCACAGCTGGAGAGGAATATTTGTGGCTGATGCCTCAAGTACAGGGATATCTATGATATATGGGGTGATGAGTAGACCCAGCATAGCTACGTAGCTGTTAATATGATTGCATGTCAAACAAGTTACGAATTTCTAAAGTAGACATCATTGTTGTGATTTGGGAAAATTATAACCCACTACCCCAGCATCATGTTGATACAATCATAGGGGATCATTCATCTAGCAATGTCATGAATATTCTTATGATGTCTATTTGATTTATTCCCCTCATTTGGGGACACGGGTATTTATCTCTGAGCCAGTAGGATGATATTTATTTGCAAAGCCGACCACCAAGTATTTTTGTCGTCCGCTCACTAGACATGCCAAGAGAATGTTAGTAAATTGCAATAGGCATAGCGCTGTGTATTCCTGCATCACCGGCAGCGTTGCCGATGGCCTAAAATAACGGTGCCGACGCCGCAAGCTCGGGCGTATTATGAAGTGAGGCCGGTTAGCTTGGCCGCCGGTGGAGTCAGCGAAGTGTTGGACTTTGGTTTCAAGGGTTCAAAGTGAGATCAACAAACTAATGAAGAGAATGCACCATGACTAGTGAATGAATCATAACTATTCTTGATAAAGCCATCATTGGAACGTCGGTATGTGGGACCCGACCGTCGGATGCTGGGACCAGAGTTCGGGCCCGTGTCCAGCCCGGGTCCACAAGTCATGATGAAAATAGCGTGTCTGTAAACGGCAACGCTGAATTGAGCATGGTCTCGATGGCTCTTAGTAGCGACATCGCCCGTGGCCCTGTTTTGACTTATGTATAGGGTATAAGACACCACTGCCTCTCAACTGCTGCTCTAGGTTCCTGATGCAGCTTGAGGCAATGTGGTTCGGGAAGTAGACACCGATGGCCAGGCTAACCTAATTCTCACGGAGAGAGGATATGGTCATGATGGCTGCATTTAGCAGGCGAAGTGAGGCGAGGGTCACTTGAGGTCAACATGTTTGAGTATCTCGGGCCGTGACTTTGGGTCGTATTTAAAAAGACTCTGGAGAACTGACCTGCTTAAAATATTTAATATTTAAGACGAGGACTGTGTTTTCGTTATTCCGATTGCTGCCTCGCTCACCAATCCACTATTGCGCGGTATTCATGGCGAGAGGTCACTATCATCAGCTCGGTCATGTCAACCTCATTCTCAGTAACTGTCAACCAGGGTTTGTCAGATATATATTCGCCTCGAATACAACCATATGGAGATTCTTCAACAGGATCCCATGGTTCAGATTGCGTTTTGTTGTCTTGTGCTTGGGCTATGAAGACACTATTCCCTGCATCGGCAAAGCTAGCCGATGCTCCACCAGCCCCGGCACTCGGCGTGAGCAGACAAGACCGTCTAAACGTTGCACCACGTTCTGTGCCAAGAGATATACACCAGAAAGCAAGGATATTTAACGACTGTGCGGTCAGCCGTTGCAGATCCGTTTACGAAAATCGTCTTCATCCCGCCAGGAATGGGTGCAGATCGTCTGTGGCTAAGCCTCGTACCGGACCGGGTACGGTTCCGGCCCAGCTATTCCAGTCCTCCACTTCACCCGGCTCCTCCACCAAGACTTTGACTCCGCAACCCCGGCATACCGCCACGAGATACATTGAAAAGTTCCAACACGCCGTCATGCGCTATGGCGGGGAACGGCTCCCGCCGTCGGAGTGGCTGCTTCAACTGCCGCAAGCGGAAACACCTGTGCGATGAGGAGAAGCCCATTTGTCGCCGGTGTCAAAAGATAGGTGCTGATTGTATCTTCCCCGGGGCTACGCCTGCGCTCAAGTTTGTCGTGGCAACGCCGACGAACCACTACACGATCCCAGTTCGAAGTTTGGAAAACAGGGCGAGCTTCTTGAATTTGTCACCTCTTGAACTGAAAACTATATATACCAAGTTCCAGCCGGACGACGAGGGCGATTCCGCTTCGCAGGGCTTGCCTCTGCCCGTAACTGCGCCAAATGAGAGCCAGGCTCTTGTTTTAACTCCCCGTGCCACCTTGTCCTTCTTGACCAACCATGTACCTGGAGGTCTCAGGTCTACCGAGGCGGCCCTCATCCAGTATTGTATGTATATGCTCCGCCCAACCCCGAGGGTTGCTGACAGTTGTAGATTTTGACGTCATTAGCAGCAGTAGAGTCTATGTCCAGACGCGGCGAAACGGCTTCCGCACCTCTGTCATCCCTCGAGTGCTGTCTCAGAGGGGCTCCTTGTTCTACGCGGTCTTGGCCCTAAGCTCAGCAGAATGGTCACATGACATTGTTGCGGACGGTAGAGACTATCACGCCCTCTCCACCCACTACAAGGTTCGAGCACTCAGGGAGTTGCAGCATACTCTGCTTGACTCCCAGAGTGCGGAGAGCAATCTCCTGACTTGTGTCCTCCTCGCCTCCCTGGAAATTTCCCAAGGGTCTCAACCAGCATGGCTGCGTCACCTCCAAGGGGCACTTGCTCTCGTCTACAATTTTGGAGAAGCCATGGACCCGAGTGTGGCCCAGTTTGCGCTACGCTACTTCCGCTTCCGATACATCCTGCTAGAGACAACCAAGCCTACGGCTGATGTACACTTTGCCGGAGAACCGAGTCGCTCATACTTGGATGATCTAGCCAGAGTCGAAAGTTCTATTTCAACACTCCAAGATAACCGAGGGCTTATCGATGAGCGAATCGGCTGCTCCATGGAGTTGGTCGACATTATCAACGAAATTTGCTCCCCATCCCAAGTGACGGGAGGTAATAGCGATACTCTATCCGAGGATGATCTCTATAGAAAAGGCCAAGGGATTGAGAATAGAATCGCACAACTGTCAATCTGCGATCCTGGCACGACTGACGAGTACCTCCTCAAAAGCGCAAAGTCATTCAAGACAGCTGCCCAAATCTATCTTCGCTTGGCTTGCTACAACACCCCAATCACCAGCCCAATCATTGAGGAACTTCACCAGGTGCTACTTTCTTGTCTCTCCGATATAATTGTCGAGAGACAGGCGAGACGGTCATTTCCAATGTGGCCACTATTCTTGGCCGGCTGTTTAAGCTCCTCAGACGAGCATCGCAAGATTGTGCTGGACTACTTCTCATTGCTGGACAGCAAGTGGCCCATCAGCAACATCTCGGCAGTTTGGAATGCCCTGAGGATAGTTTGGCATACTCGGGACATGATGTCCTCTTCGGGATCACGCTTGCACCAGGATTGGAGGCATATAATCCACAAATTCGGATGGAAATTGAGTCTCAGTTGATTCCGAGATTATTTTTAACTTGTATTATCACCATCGGGGTTTTGGTTTGGATTGACATTATGTGTAATATTTCGTACACGATCGTATATTCATGATAGCTCGCATGTTCCGTCAAGGTTCATCTATATGGCTTTGGGCCTTCTCTTTTTTTGATCGTCCCATCCCCTTCCAATGAGTCCTTACCAGCCTAACCACTGCCCAGGCAAGTAGTCTATATATGATTATACACGCTACTAGAGCTGCCGCGTTGATATCGGGGTTTTCGTTCATCTTGTACAAATCCAACACATCCTGTCCCGTCGTAACTGGGCATTTTCCATTTGGCAATCTCTGGTTGTCGTTGCAGGTAAACTCTACCCCACGTAGAGAGTATGAAGTTGTAGCATGAACCGCATACCTGACCGGCGAGAGGTAGTTGAAAGAGACGAATAAGCGTGGCATGTCAATGGAAAGGACTCCCGCCATGAGGTTCGCCACTGAGAGGAAGATACCCATGATTTGGATCGCAAAGCCGGCATGCCCAAACAAGCTGTTGAACATGATGCCCAGGCTCTCACCACATGAAACAACGCCAAAACACGAAAAGAAGCAGATAAAGTACATCTTTACGTTTCTTGGTAGCCCAACTGCCAAGTTGCCCAAGATTCCGAAAACAAGGCAGCTGATGATCTCGAAAGGCACCTCGAGGATCGTGTACGACGCCAAGAAGGCTTCAACGCCATATACACCGTCGTCATCCTCTCTGTAAAAGACGTCCCTCTCGTTCGGGTATACTGCGACGTTTTGTAGCATTCCCACAAAGTAAAAGGCGCCGATTTCTTGCACAAATCCCATTCGGTTCTGGACTGAGTAGTAATCATGACGAAGGGGGGCGAACCACAACGCCAAGATGATGGCGAGTCCGATGACTTGCATGAGGCGGGCGAGTATGAGTTCGGGCTGGCGTCGGGTATTGATAATGTCCCGATGCAGAAGGATGGGGAGAGCTTTCATAAAGGACGCTTTTCTGTGAACGAGGGCTCCTAGTTCAGCGGGCGACGAGAGATTGGCCTTATTGAAAGATCTTCGTGGAGTGGAATCTGTTTTTCGAATGCAGTCGGCCTCAGCATCCTTCTCAGCATCCTTCTCAGCCGACTTCTCAGCCGACTCAATTTCGTCCTTCTTTTCCTCCATCTTCTCTACTTCGGTATTTGTAGTAGAAGAATCTCTTGTCCGCCAACTCTCAATCAAACTTTGGACTCGCTGCCGTGATTCCGCCTCCCTATCGTCCCGCTGAAGGTCTATGGTGATCATATCAAGCGCAAAATCTGCAGGGTTTGTATGTTGCGGGCACTCATATCCGATGTTGCTTAGATAGCTCAGCATTTTCTTCCCAGGACCCGAGTAGACTTGAGAACCTCCACGAGCTAGTAATAGCACGCTGCCGAATCCCTCAAAGAGGGAAGACCGAGCTTGATGGATCGTAAGAATAAGTGTCCGTCCCTCGTTGGCAAGTCCTTGTAGTACCTCCATAATCGAGTTGGCTGTAAAAGCATCCAGGCCAGAGGTTGGCTCATCAAGAAGTAGAATACGTGGGTTGGTGAGAATTTGGACAGCAATAGAAACACGACGCTTCTCTCCACCGGAAATGCCCTTGATCATGTCGTTGCCAACGAGATTGTCAGCGCAATCCTTTAGGCCTAGTTGTAATAATACTTCTTCTGCTCGGCTGCGCTTTTCCTGTTTACTCATGAATGAGGGGAGACGAAGGCTGGCAGCAAAGTATAGGGTTTCTCGAACGGTGAGAGAAGGCAAAAGAGCTGAATCATCCTGACAAACATAAGAGCAGACAGATCTAATAACGGAGTCGGAGGGTGTAGCTTCATTGAATGTAAGACGACCCGAAGGACGATACTTGGTTCCAATAGAGCTGCGGAGTCGAAGAGCCATTGCGTTGAGCAACGATGTTTTCCCGCTTCCTGATGGCCCCATTATGACATTTAGCATTCCGGCCTGGAACGTCGCATCCAAGGGATTCAGGATAGTTTTTGGAGGCAGTTTCTTCCCAAGTGAAGATCTCTTCTCGAGCACCAGGGAAAACTTGTCGAGTCCCACATCGATAGCTCGGATATCAGCGATGGATCGTGCTGTCATCTTTTCCTTACCAGCTGAAAGGTCTGTATCGGATACTCTAGCGCGGGCGATGGTCATTTCGATTTTTATGAAATGAAGACCGATAACTGAGAGGGAAAGAAAGAAGACTACAAAGACCAAAAGAATAACAATGGGTCGCGTCACCCAATTCTTTGGAAAGCCAAATAGATCCATGATGTACTCTCCAGTATATGGTTCGCATTCTGGATTAGACCTGCCTCCAGAATAAGGGCAATCGTAAAAGTTGCCTTCAAATTCGTTGGCACAATAAGCCCCCATGCTGTAAAACTACATCTGGTTAGTAGAAACGAGAGTAACACATCTGAGCAATACTCACGCTATATGTGATCCATTTCGTCCATCGAACATACACCGGAAGTGTTTCATTTTGTATAAACATCCCGCTTGACATACTTTGAAGAGTATAGACGAGATTGGCGATCAAACTTGCTCCAGGAAAGTGCCTCAAGGCAACAACACAGGTCATGGCGCAGGTTACCGAAACGTACTGATTCAGAAGAGAAATAGCAAAGAAGGTGAAGAATTTGCTCACGGTACGCTCATACCCAGCCATAAAGTACATTATGGCAGAGAATAAAAACGGCACAGGGACATCCTCGGTCGGCATTCGCGCGAGCCTCCGAGAGAGGACGTAAGGTAGGGCGTCGACAAAATTTTCCGCAGACTCACGATCAAAGGTTTGGATGTCGATAGTCATTCGATAAACCTCAAAGATTAAAACCAGGTAGCCCTGAAGACCATTTGCCGCCCAAAGGCCACCTTGTCGAGATCGGATACCAGATTGGTCTCGGCCAAGATCGTAAAACAGGTATCCCGTAACCAATCCCATCATTATTGCTTCAAAGATGGCAGCCGCCATGCCAAGAGGATCTCGATACGTCACTTTAAAGGTACGATCTGTCAAAACCAGAAGTTGTCGAGCGAAACCCGCATGTTTCTCGACCGCCTTTCTCTCTTTTCGGCTGGCTACATCCTGAACGTTTGAAAGAGTTTCAAATCGTCTCTTGCTCTCGGTGCTCCATGCATCCTTCAGTCGTTGGACCCTATCGGTCGACTCTTGCTCCAGCTCAGGTGTCCGATTATCGACGGCCGCGATGTCGATAATAAACTCAGCTGGGTTGACGAATGGTGGCAGTTTAAAGTCTAGACTATCGAACCATGGAAGGCATTCCTTTATCGATGAGGAGTATACTGGACTTCCTTTTGACAAGACAACGAGATTGTCAAAGAGATCCCAAATCTCTGATCGCGGTTGGTGAAGCGTCGTAATGATTGTTCGTCCTTTTTGTGCTAGCTTCTTCAATGTCTTGACCAGTTGATACGCGCTAGTAGCATCGAGACCTGTCGTGGGCTCGTCGAGGAAGAGAATTGACGGGTTGGCAAGCATCTGCACACCGATGCTGGTACGCCGCTTCTCTCCGCCAGAGCACCCATGATGTTGAGAGTTGCCAATTCGAGTATCGGCGCATTCCTTCAAGCCAAGCTCGCGAATTACTTCTTCAACGACCTTCATGCGCTGTTCTGAGGTGGTTGCTGGCGGGAGCCTCAGGTTGGCAGAGTATTGCAAAGTCTCCCTAACTGTGAGCGTCGGGAGCAGAACGTCCTGTTGCATTACGTATGCATGGCTGACATTATGGACGCCGACCCGGCCATTGAATGCAATAACGCCCTGCTGTTTTAACCTCGAACTGGTTACTCTCTCGGCCATGGTGTTGAGTAGTGTCGTCTTTCCTGAGCCGCTTCCTCCAATAATAGCCGTTAATGTCCCGGGTTGAATATCGGCATTGACAGAGTGAAGGAGTGTCTTCATATCCGGAGAAGTGTTGAATTTGGAAGAAAACAACTGAGAGTATGTCGAAGGCTCCAGCCATGACGGCGCAGTGTCGACTGACACGGACACATCCCGAATTTGCACATTGACCGCTTGTACGTCGTCAAGAGAGAGATGACCGGCACCTGAGAGCGAGATGCGTCGTTCTTCAACGGACTGGCGTGAAGTCGGTTCTGAAAGACGATCCCTGGAGTTTTTGCGATTCGGCCTTTTTATGTCTTCAGCCTCATTGTGGTCGGCTGAGTCGAAACTTCTCATGATGGGCAGTTGAATGCTTATAGCCGTGCGCTGACCAACGACAGGGCGCGATGAATCCAATTAGTGATTGGATGTATTCTCTAGGTTTGAGGCCGGTTAAAGGTGGAGGCGAATCTAGCTTACTGTCCAAATGCAACCAGTAATCGATGGCATTGGGTGTCTTGGTAAACTGGTTGTCTGGGGGTGGCGGCCTACGCTGACAGCGCGCTGAGAATACGTCACGACATGGAACTGAAACGGGTTCAAGTAAAGTGGGCTTGGGAGAAGATGAGTGTTTTCCTCTTATTGACCAGAGGCAACGCAGACCGCGAAGGAAGAAACGTGCTCAAAGAGTGAATAGCAGCGACCCAGGAAGGTTGTAGGCGAGGTTATGGGATGCACAAGCGACGCCCAACGCGGGGAATTATTACGAGCAGGGTCAACATGGATCATGGGAACGAGAGAAAAAAAGGGTTCGGCTGGCTAGAGACGCGGTAGAGGGACTTGGGGTATCGGGTTTAGAGCCGGACAGAGGCGGCGAGGGGGTTGGGTTGGATTCGGCCATGACGGTGTGGATTGGAGTGTGGGGTGTGGAGAGTGGAAAGGAACTCGGTGTGGACGAGATGAGATGAGATGGGATGGGATGGGATGAGCAAACAGCTATGGCGGGAGTGAATATCTGAATGTTGGCCGCAATCATCGCCCAACTGCCGGGCACTGTAGAAATAACAGACGGAGATATAGAAGTGGCCTTTTGCTGTTTAATCATGACCACCAACTCGCGTGCTGTCAAGCTCCCGAAAGCATAACGTTGTTGACTGCTCTCTGGCACCAAAACTTCCCGAGGCCATCTATCCGCATTGAGCAGGGAGTTCACATGGGATGGCACGCTACTGTGCCGCTAGCTTGACAAGGGCCCGCCCAAGTTGACACTAAAAATTCCAAAGCAATTTACAATAATCCTTCAATGACGTGACGTACCCCTTTGAGCACAAACTCTCCGGCCTTGCCAATCATCCTTTGGCTTTTCTTTCCCGGTCAGCACCCAAACCCTCGAGTCGGAGCCCCCACGTCGTCTCGGCTGCGTAACGAGACTTGGCTGTGCAACGACGCAGTTCGCTTACAGACCCGACCGCCCCGGCAGACGGCAAACGCATCATGCATGTAATTAACGGCTACCTCTCGCTCCGATGCACTCTCGTCATTTGCTAGCTTCGATTGGCTGGCTCAGGTCTCAAGGTGAGGTGATTGGATGCTCACCTCGGTGCTGGCTTTCTTTTTTCCATGGTTCGGATAAGCCAACCGACCCAGAGTCTCAGTCCAAACGAGGTGTTGGGGAGTGGCTTTGGGGTCTCGGTTGAGGAAACAGTTGGTGTACGTGGTAACTACCTAGTTTGAGCCCTGCGATCTAAGACATATCTCACTTTAGACTACATGTAAACTGACCATAGCCCCCCCCCCTGCTCCGTAGACCATGGCGCTAAGAGTTGACCTGACCTGACCATTGCTATGGGGTTAAATTCATTTCGCATATGACTAATTAGGACTAAAGCCTACCTACTATAGCCCACTGAAGCTTGCCTACTGTAGCCCACTGAAGCCTACTAAAGCCTGCCCGCTGTAGCCCACTGAGGCCTACTTACTGTAGCCCACTGAAGCCTGCCCACTGTAGCCTACTGAAGCCTGCTTACTGTAGCCCAATAAAGCCTGCCTACTGTAGCTTACTGAGGCCTACTTATTATAGCCTACTGAAGCCTACTTACTATAACCCTAATCTTAACCCTAACCCTTGATAGTTTACAATAAATAAGCTTTAGTAGGCTATAGTAGGCAGGCTTCAGTGGGCTATAGCTGGCAGGCTTCAGTGGGCTACAGTAAGTAGGTCTCAGTGGGCTACAGCGGGCAGGCTTCAGTGGGCTTTAGCGAGCAGACTTTAGCCCTGATTGGTTATATTCGAAATGAATTGACCCCACAGCAATGGTCAGGTCAGGTCAACTCTTAGCGCCATGGTCTACGGAGCAGGGGGGGGGCTATGGTCAGTTTGTCTACATCCTCATCTCACTTGTAACGCTGCCAGCTCAGATTTGTATGTACGTTAGCCGGGGACTTTGAAATGCGAGATTGGACTACTACCTCAAGCAGAACCCGCTAACGTCTGCAGAACTTGAACTACAACTTTTTTTCTTTTTTTCGTGAATACTTCATTCTAGTCTTCCTCTCACTCTTCTCGATAGGAAAGAAAAAAGAACATCGGCGCTGTATGCACACAACTTTGATAATCATGTGCTGCCGCCACAGCAAGGAGCATCCGTTCCGGTGGCCCACATTTCTCCAACAGCCTTCTCCTCATCACGAAACATGCACTCTGACGCCATGCCTTGGTCAATTTTCTTGTCATGAGATCTATTCAAGCGCTCAAAATACAGACTCGTTTGTTATCCGTTCATCTAAAAAACAAATTCCCAAGACCCAAGTGCGCCGCCATTTAATGCATATCCCCATCAGACTCCTCATATAATTGTATGCATGCGTATGCTTCGTTCCATGTCACCTTTTCTCATTCTCCAGCCTTGCAACTTAAACCGTCCTCTTCTCCGTAATTGACTCGCCGATGGGCTTTCCTCCAACAAACCCAGAGTTCGCAGCGCCGTGCTCAAACACCTTGGTTCCACGCACCCACGTCTCGCTGACCCGGCCAGTAAATTCATGGCCTTCCCACGGCGAGCATCGGTTCTTCCATCGCATGTCACCCTGCGAGAATGTCCACACCTCCGCATCGTCAAAGATGCAGATGTCAGCGTCCATGCCCGCCTTGAGAGCGCCCTTGCGATGCGAAAGACCGACTTGAGAAGCAGTGGCCTGGCTGCAAAGACGCACGATATCTGTAATGCTTGGGGTCTTGGATGCCGTTGATCGCTTCTTGGCCGCGGAGTGGAGGATGGGAAGGCCAAGGCCGACCGATGAGATTCCGCCCCAAGCCGCGAAGAAGTCTCCGCGCTGCTTAGGCTCCCCAGTCTGCTGGCCCTGGGGCAATGTCACGTCAACGCCAGAATCCGAGTGCGGGATCTGAGGTCGGAGGCGGTCTAGGTGGCCTGGAAGAAGCTTAAGTTGGGGCGTGCATGGAGAGTGGTCCGACACGACGGTCCGGATGCACGAATCCTCAGCCACCAGCTCTCCCCACAAGCCGTCTTGGTTCTTTTCCTCTCGGATCGGGGGGCAGCACTTGTGGCGAGTGTCACCCTTCTCAATCTCCTCAGCGGTGAGACCAAGGTAGTGGAAGCATGTCTCAGCCGTAATGTTGATTCCAGACGCTCGGGCAGCCTTGAGCAGTGGGATACACTGCGTGGCCGACAGATGGACAATATGCAAGTGCAGCTCCGGCGCCAAATGCGCCAGGCTGAGAATCTCTTCGATGGCGTATGTTTCGAACGCGGGAGGGCGAGACTCAAGAAAGGTCTTGTACGCCGTGAGTTCCCCTGTTGGGGCGAGGGGCGGCTCCGAGGTCTGCACAGCATCGCCAACCGAGTCGGCAATGGGAGGTAGCATCTCAGCATGGAACATTAGCGTCGTCGGAGTGTCCTTGAGCGTCTCCATGGCGAGAGCGACGTCACTCGCTGAAATTGCCGGGAATTCGTCGACCTAAATTTTTGAGTGAGCCCTTTCTCAGCATTGCTAACTGGGATGCAGTCACTACTTACACCTGATTCGATGAGGAAGCCCTTAAATCCTCTCACACCAGCTTCGACGAGAGGCTTCAATTCGTCCGCGTTTCCGGGGATGACTCCTCCGTAAAAACCGACATCAACCCAGCACTGTCCCACACTTGCGCGCAACTTTTCCTCGAAACCCTTGACCGTGGTCGTGGGCGGAATGGCATTGAGAGGCATGTCCACGACAGTAGTCACACCTCCACTGGCCGCCGCGCGAGTTCCGGTGTAGAAACCCTCCCATTCTGTGCGACCTGGCTCATTGAGATGGACGTGGGCATCGACAAGACCAGGAAGCAAAAGCTTGGGGCTATGGTCAATGTAAGTGGCCGAGGCCGGGAAGCTCGATTCGGGAAGGATCTCGGCAACGACAGAGACAATTTTGCCCGTGGTCGGTGAGACGGTGATTGTAGCCGGAGTTAGAAGGAGGGAGTTATCTGGGAGGGTGATGACGGCGCGAGACGAGACAAAAATCGTGAGAGGCTCGTCGCTCAGAGGCAGGTTGTTGGCCACAGTCATTGTGATGGGGGTTGAGAGAGTATGTCGAAAAGACCAAAGAAAGAGGAGGATAAAACCGAGAAGAGGTGGGAAAGAAGGGAAGATGAGGGCAAGAAATCCACCAGATCAGGGGTCACAGCAGGTTTCCAGTCAACCGGACGTGATTCCAGCCGAGGTCTCTAATAAGTGAGATCGATTCGCAGTGCGCCGATATGCCCGCTTATCCTTATCTCTCGCCTTCTCGAAGTGATGCTGGAGGGACAGAGATGGTGGGGTGTAACTGATAAGGGGCAGATTGGCCGATGAAGCTAGTCACTTTGGATAACAGAGGTGTTGCTTGTGAAAAGTCCAAGGGGGAACCTTGGTGTCAGGAATCAAACGGAAAGAGAGGGACGGCAGACACCGGAACGAGAGAGAAGTGAGAGCAGACGACGCCCCTTTAAACATAAGACGAACAGAGTCACGGCAGTTGCCTTTCCGCTCCACGGAAGCAAAGCACTGGTGGTGATGGATGCTTATCAGCACCTTACCGGCACAGTCAATAGACTTTTGCGGGGGATAACGCTCCAACGCACAGCAACAGAGCTCGGTCGAGTCATCTACCGTTCCACCCGGCTGTTAAGGCTCTAACAATTTCTTTCTTCATCTTTATGCTAATGGTATTATTTCCCAAAAGAGGTCCTCAACAAAAGCCTGAGTTGCCGGTGCTCTCCCGGTACAAGGCAGCCCAATCGACGTGAGTGTTTAAAAAAAGAAAGAAGAAAAAAACCCAGTGTGCCGTCGGCGGCGACGAATCCGATTCAGGCAAAGTGACCTAGCGTCCAGGCTTATCAGCATGGACCCAGGGACCGAGACCCTCCGCCAATTCCCCTCGGACTCGGCCGGCTGCCGATGGGAGTCAAGTCACAGGCACCGCGGGCCAATCAGCACGCAGCACCCTAAGCCGATTGAGACTAAGCTCTGTACAGTGGGTGATTGAATCGAGTAACCATCGAGTAATGCTGGCAAACCATCGAGTAATAACTGGCCCATGAGGGCATTCGGACTCGGAGGCTGCGATAGCCGGATGCTACGCAAAGTCCAGGCCAGCATGGCATTGTTCATGAGGGACGAGTCAGGAGTCAGGAGACCCGCGTTGATGGTCAGAGCTGGGGTGGCTCTCGTATTCTTCTTCCATTGTTTCCCGATGCATGCACCATCTCGTCCTGTCCTTGTCCTTGGAATATTATTTGGCTGAGGTGGGGGGTATCCAGCGAAAAACTAAAGTTTCTCCCCTTATTCTTCTTCATCGTCAATCAAATTATCCTGTACACATGGCCATCTATGGTTTCAATCCGTTTTGTCTTTCCGATTTGTTTCTTGGTCCCTTCTCGTCGTTGTTTTTTTCTCATGCTCCGTTCCCATGTATGTATAGTAGTACGCATCACCTGCTCCCGCAAATCAACCATGACAAGACAAGCAAAATATACGACCCATACACCATGCTCGGCAGCCAGACCTTCCCCTCCCGTGCCTAGTCACCACCTCTTTGACATCTTCCCGTCCATGCGTTGCTGTGATTTGATAACAATAGTAGTACACGGGTGGAACGGCGTTTTCTCATCTCCTCGGAACCACACCGCCCATCCCAGCTATCCATTCATCACCGTCGTTATGCCAATTTTTATTTATTTTACTTTTGGCGCTTGAGCGTCTTTTGCGCCATCTCAATTAGTCCGTCCTTGGCTTCGCTTTGGGGGAAGTCGGAAAGGGCCTGGATGGCCTTGTCGGCGTAGTCCTGGGCCAGTGCCCGCGTCTGCTCGATACCGTCGCTCTGGAGCACTAGCTCACGTGCCTATATCACACATGCCAGTTAGCATCGCCTGTGACTGCCCGCATAAGTGATTCGTCAAACTTACCCTCGTAACGTCACCCTCCCGTTCAAATTTGCGACCAACGAGCGCCCCGAGCTCGGGCATCTGCTTCCAAGCGAACAAGAGGGGTGCCGTAGCCAAGCCTAATTCCAGATCCGCCCCCGCAGGCTTGCCAAGATCCTGCCCGCTCTGTGTGTAATCCAGGAGATCGTCCACCAGCTGGAACGCAAGACCCAAGTTTCGTCCGTACGAGTACGCCGACTCGACTGTAATATTATCCGCATTGCCCAGAAGCGCCGCCGCACGACACGACTTGGAGATGAGGCTGGCCGTCTTGAGATATGTCTTCTGGAGGTAGTAGCTGACCGTCTCCTCCGACCACTTGGGGTTGCGCTCATCGCGCTCCGTGTTCTTCAGCTGCATGAACTCACCCTCGACGAGGTTCGCAATGACGGTAGCAAGAAGCTCGACGACTTCGGGGTTTCGGAGCCTAGCCAGAGCGACGGATGCGCGGCCCAGGAGGAAATCACCAGCCAGAACAGCCATCTTGTTTCCGAATTCGAGGTTGGCCGAAGGTGAGCCGCGGCGGGAGATGGAGTGGTCAATGACGTCGTCGTGGAGAAGAGAAGCAGTGTGAATCAACTCGGTGATCTCGGCGAGACGTCGTTGGCTAGGAAGAATATCAGAGTTGGGCTCGGGAACCTCAATATCAGCGTTCGTCAGCGGCATGTTGGTGGATGGATTAATATCAGCGAGGATCTCAGCCGGCGAGATGGCCGTGTCAATGCCGCGGGAGGTCTGGCTGGGGAAGGGAAGAGGTGCCTTGGGGCACAAATGGGTAGCTCTGCTCATGAGGAGGACGATGAGAGGCCTAACATGCTTTCCCTCGGCCTGAGTGTAGTACTTGGCGGCACGGTCAAGTGAAGGATGGCCGGATCCCAAGAGCTTGCGGATGTTGCCAGTAAGAAACTTCATTTCTTTGGCGACGGTGCGCAAAGGGTCGACTGTCATGGTGTCCTTGGTGGCCTTCTGGACGACATTACTGACGACATTAGAGGCAACGCGGACGGCAGCGCCCCAAGCCGAGTCTCGACGAGGACTTGAGTGATAAGCGGCCCTGTGTATCGTGGCGGGGGATCTCGAGACTGTCAATTGCCTGCACAGCATGCAAGCGGGTGCCGCCATACCCATTGAAGCCGATGCTGTTGACGATACTGAGGCCTTTGACAGTATCGAACCATTTCTGGCGACGGTGCTACGCAGCACCGAGGCCCCTGGACGGAGCTGCATCGCAAACGAGAGCTGGAGAGAATTGTGGTGGTGATTCAGACTTGGCGGAGGCGAAGGGTCGACGGGGCGCAAGGAGGGATCACAACACGATAAAATCCAGGCCTGCGAGGTGAGTGTCGGCAAGAATCGTAGCCGGACGCAGGGCAAGGGCCACAATTGCAAGGTTGCTGGTGTTGCTGGTGTTGGGAGAGTCGGTCTCGCGGGTGATTATCCAATTCTTTCTCACGGCGGGACCAACACCTGGAAACTTTTCCAATGGGGCAGAACGCCGAACGAGTCGGGTCCCCGAAGGCCCCAGCGCCTGCAGACCACGGCCGGGCTCGCTGGGCAGCTGTTTTACAGGGCGGCCCACCATTTTTACTGCTGGAAGCCACCGAAAACGGGCTGCTCGCGGATCATTCAGGGCATCAACCAGCGGGGCCTCGAGGAGCCGATGCTCCGATTGGGCGGCTGAGGCCCGCATTTTGGACTTGAACCAGAGCTGTGGGCGTCTGATCCAGTGAGGCGAATAATATTTTGGCGCATCGTAGATGGCCCGTGTCCACCGCTAAATTTACTTGTATACCTCCAAACTACTATAGAAATGCACTACGCTGCATGTACCGCTCTCCCCACTACACACAAAAAATAGCTGATGCCTGGTGCTGCTCTCACTGCCGATACATGCAAGCTGTAATGTTGGCTAGCACCTGCAGCCAGCTTACCATTCTGAACTTCAACTGATCGCATCCAATACGCACGCGTCTGCAACCAGGCACCAACATTTCTCAAGAATTGTCCACGGTGCAAGCTCAACATAACCCACACAGCTATCCAACGACAAAGCTCTCCTCGCTTTCACGCTCTCATCAATCGTAACGAGCATTTCACCACGAGCTCGCATCATTGCGCAGCCATGGTGCTCCTTACAATGACGTCCTCCATCGTGGAGGCGCTCACATCTACCGAACTACCACGATCGAACAATTCAGACAACAAGATAACAACACCCCAGGCGAACACCAACGAGTCATCTCTAGAAAACCCACAAGTCGGGAATCCGATATCCCACAGCCATATCATCAGTCTTTGGAAGCACCTCAAGTCCCAAGGCAATTCATCATACAGCCTCGATAGATTGCTTCGCGGTGCCAACATCTACGTCCCTCCTCCTCCCCCTAAACCCGAACCTGTATGTATCAACGACCCCTCCCTCTATCCCACAGCTAACAATTGAATAGTCTCCCGAATACAAAGCTCTCATGGCCCGCCTCCGTCGCGAGGAGGAAGCTCGCTCCTATGAACGCATGACGAATCCTGCCCTCCGCCAAGAAAGCTTTCAAGACCGGTTTCCCAGCTCTGCGCACATGTTTGCGGAGGCAAACAAACCAACCAAGTTCGAGGATATAGGCGACGACGATGTCACATACAACGAGATTCATCGACAGGTCATGCTCATAATAAACTTCCTCGTCAGCATTGTTGGCGTGGCAGGCACGCTTTGGATCGCTGCTAGGTGGTGGAGTACACCATCGAGGTTATTCCTCACCCTCGGCGGTAGCATTGTCGTGGCCATTGCTGAAGTGGCCGTATATAATGGGTATGTGTGGAGAATGGGCAGAGCAAAAGAGAAGCAGGGCCAAGTCAAAGAAGTCAAGGAGGTCGTGGAAACATGGGTCGTTGGCCAGAATGAAGACGAGACAAACGACAAGGCGGTATTGATTGAGCCAAAAGAGGATGAAGTACACGAAACTATGAGAAAACGAAACGTCGAGTCGATAGCAAAGACATAAGACAAACCACCCGAAATTTAATACAGAATACTATTCATTCTTATTCATTATGACACGCACTTATCTCGTGAAACGCCCTTCAAGCATCAACTCGGCCGTGCAGCGTTGCACTCAGCACTCATACATTATCACTTATTCATCATACCTACGGAAGCTACCCAACTTTAGCCATGGTGCCCTTCGTCATCGGAGAGACTGTGGGGCATATCAGGGATGGTTAATACGAACAGGACGACCAGGACATGTGATAGCGCGGTCAGACGCGTCTGCACGCGTCCGTCGATTATTGGTGGGGCTTGCATTCACATTCTTGAGTTACAACAATCAACACTCTTTGTTACAATCGTTTAAAACTCGCGGGCTTAACTGCTTGCTATCCAAAGTTGCAATTTCTGACATTCATACGGTTTAATACGATCGTTTAATCTCCCATTGTCCTCTTCCCGCGACTACAGCCAGCACCCCCCCTTGCATCATTCCACGGGTACGAAAATACCCTATTCCAACGTGTTCGCCTGCGGACTCCGGTCCTGTTTGCTCAAGCATGGCAATCGACTTATAGCACATTTACGAATTTAAAATGTATGGTCGCAAAATATATCTTTTTCCTCATGTATCTCGTTGTTGAACCCTTGGAGCTGACAATAACCCAGGCATCAAACAGAAGCTGAAACACGCTCGCGAGCCCGCAGCAAACCGCTTAGAACATATGCCAAACGATCTGCCACCGACTCTCGAAACGAATCTTTATCGAAAAGGCGACGCGCACAAGCTGGCGACTCGGAGCTAGGGAAAGAAGATGACAAAGAGGGTTCGCCCTCCGAGACGAGGACCGAAACAACATCAATCGCACACCGTAGCACCCCAGATGCCTCTACCGCACAGGGGAAGCCCGAAGTGAAAAGGGGCTCCATCATGAACTTTTTTAAACCCATACCACAGCCATCATCCACAGTCTCGAGCCCCCAGGCAGAAGAGGCCGAGGATCAATCGACACCTCCCTCCTCTCCGCCATCCACTCGAGCAGAACCGAAACGGAAGCCTCGAATTCTCAAGTTTCGAGGAAATTCATTACCGATCTCAGAATCTGAAGATGCCACACACGATGCAGAAACCCCCACCATGACAAACAAAGACGAGGGACCAAAAGATGAAGGACGACGCACTCGGAGCGGAGGTTCAAAGCCCACGAACAATGAAACTATACAGACAGAGAAAACAAAGAAGCCCAAAAATAAGACATCGACGGTTCAGACGACCCTCAACATTTCCTCGCAGGCGGCATTCTCCGAATGCAAGATCTGCAACACAGTCTGGAACCCCTTGTACCCAGATGATGTCAAATATCACAAAAAACAACACGCTGCAGTCTTGCGGGAAAAGAAGAAGTCGGAGGGAAACGATTTGTAATATATATTGAGATTAAGATACCCCGATTTAACGACGCTAATGATTCATTTTACCGCTCGCTTGCAAATTAAAAATATATATCCATGGGATACAAAGGCCATTCATTCTGAATGATGGCAATTTTTGGCATCACCAGTACTCCAGTTCGCTTCGCCGCCTCGCCGGAAGCATATGATACCATAGTGAGCTGCTCTGCATCTGCTCGCACCCCTGTCAGACCAACCTGGTTTAGTCTTGAGCATAACTCTCTAATAAAAGCTTCTGGGTTGCCTTCGGGGGAGACCCGGTTTTCTACATCTAGATAGATGCCGAGAATGGTACTCGGCGATGTAGTCTTGTAAGTCGAGGATATGAAACGATGGCTCATGGCCTTGTAAAAATTGATAATCGATGAATATGCACGATTGCTAGAAATATCAACTTCGGGACATGGAAGGACTTTGAAAAGCTCCTCCCAGACTGCTTCTGTGGGGTTCTTCATATGTGGCGGGATATTGTTGCGATAGATGGACAGGGTCTTGAGGTTGCACGCCCCGGAGATGACGTTCATGTATTGGTGCTCCAGGTAGTGTGAGACGGCGTCTTCGTGAGGCACCTCATTAATTCCCCTCTGCTTCCAGGGGCCCTCGATGATGAGATGCCGGATCCGCGTGAGGGCGGAGACGAAGTTGTCCAATGCCACTCCCCTGTTTGGCGGCATCGTGACGGTGCTATGGATCGCTTTCGCAAAGTCCTTTCCGTCTCTACAATCATGGCACCCATCTTCAAACTGGTCGAAGCAGACGTAATCTGACTGTAGATTGCATCGCACAGTCCGATGCATCGGCGCATCATTGTTCCATGTTAGAAAGCTGCCCGTCCACCTCTTGGCTTCTAAAGGGGGGGTTTCCAACAGACGCGGCTCGGGTTCTTCGGCACGGAGGAGGTCGGGATACTCTTCGAGCACGACCTGTCGAGCCTCTAGGCAGGCCAAGCCGATATTCTGAACAAGGGTCTCGGATTCTGGAGGCCACACCAGATCCTTTTGTTCCTCTGGAAAGGACGTCGACATGAATCTACCCCCGAAGACGACTCGTTCTTTGTGCGAGGTCTCAACGTCAGAAAACACGGCCGTCTTGACCTGTGCGTTGAGCTTAATTACTCGAACACGGCCGTCGAGAGCCTCTCGCCAGATCATGAGGCGGATCTCGGGCGGGAAGTTCATAAAATTTGGGAAAGTAGACATTGTTTTTTCTTATTTTTTTTTTCTTTTTTTGAAGCTTGGGTGGTATTTCAGGGGAAGCCTTGTAAAGGGATTGTTCGTGGGAATTATGGACACGGATCGAGAAGGGCTCTTTGAGCCTTTATTATATAGACGGGTCGTCGTGATTTACATCCTTTGTCCGCTCGACCAGTCGTGATGGGTTGAATGCCAACCCAGGCGCCGTAATACAATCGCTTTGCCGCCCTTGTTCACCAGTTCTTAGTATCATGTTTGACAAAGACAAGCGCCCATTTGCAAAGTCTTGCCGTCCGTCACTTCTCCAACGGCTTCGTCATACAATTCCTGCGGTAGAATGGATGCTGGACTGTGGTGGTCCTCAACTGAGCTGCTTGGCAGTAGACCCATCTCCGACCAACACGCTCGTGTACTTTGAGACCCCGGTTATCTAGATACATAAGCCAACACACCAATGAGATGGATCCTCTGAATAATTTCCCGCTCAATAAGCGCTCCAGTATGATTCTGTCTACGTGTGCTTGCAGAGCAAACAGATTTAGTGAAATCGCTCCAACATATTTTTAGAGCGAGTATGAGGGAAGAAGAAGAAAAAACACCAGGTTTTGGTTGGTCTTTGTCAATACCCAAAATAGCACATTATAAAGAGGGGGGGGGGTTTCTTTCCAGGTTACAAAAGCGGAGGTGATCCAAGTGTGGGTGGAGGTGCCATTGTGGTGTATCATTGCCCTGGAATGGCGGGCGGATGGATGGTGCAAGGCCTTTTTGTTGTATTATTGGGAAATGACTGAAACAACAAAGCTTTGTGTAAGGGTCATGTGGCGATGAAAGCAGACAATGATATACGAAAGTTGAGACTTGAAGTAATGTTAGCTCGCCCCGCCCGGACAAGTGATTTTGTATACATTTTTTCGGTGGCAAAGGCACTGAATTTGAGGTGAAGGTATATAAGAGGATTCAAAGAGAAAAAAATTACTAAATATATCCAGAAAAGAAATGAAGGTAATATTAGTTTCAAGGAATCGATTAAAATATCTTGTCCATTTTATTTTATAACAAATATATAGTACTATGGTATAAACCGAATCTCTGGCGACTTTGAAATCTATCCATTGTGATTTACTTCAACCTCCTGTTTGTGCGGGTCAGGCTAACAATACTGCAAGCGTCAACCTCCGTATTCGATCAAAGATGGGCGATGGGCTACAAAAATAAAATAAGGGACACCCTCTCTAGTCAAACATTGTAGAGTGTCAGCAGTCATCAATCACCAAGTGGAGTCGGATGCATCAACGTACCATCGCTTCAGTTGCGAGATGAAGAAATGTGTAGACAAAATTGGATTTGGCATGAATGTGAAGAAATACACGCGGCAGATTATGTCAATTCATCTTCCAGCTGTATGATTTGACGCCGAGGTTATCTTGGAACATTCAATTCATCCAATCAGCTGTAGACTTCTCCATTGATGTACGTTCTGGCGTGTCATTGATATCTGCGGCCCGCGTGGCTAATTTGGCATAATAGCCAGGGCGGACCACCAAAGGATCGAGGTGCAGTGCCTAGTCTGACAACCTATAGATAGCCCATTACCGCATCAAGCCGACACTTCCAACTTTTCCCAGTTTCCAACTCTGACAGCTTCATGAACCAAGAAGTACAAAAATAATTAAACTTGACTGACTCACCGCAGCGCCTTCATTCAAACTGGAATCGCTCGTCTCATTGTGTTTCCGGAAACTGAAACAATTAGAATGCCCCGCAAGTCGGGCACTGGCTGCATCACCTGCCGGTAAGTTGAGCTAAACGAAACGCTCCGTGACATTTAGAACCAACAAAGCCAACAAACACACAAAAACCAGGATTCGGCGGGTCAAGTGCGACGAGGCCAAGCCTGCCTGCCAACGCTGTCTCATTGCCAAGCGCCAGTGCGATGGCTACTTGCCCGAGGATTCGACCGTCACCCGCCGCCAGCTCGTCGATGCGGTGCGCCAGCTCGGCGTCGTAGGCCCCGTGTCCAAGGCACTGGCTCAGTATCCCCAGCATCACGGCTCTTCAGCCTCGCCATCCAATCTGACTCTCTTTGACGTCTTCCGCAAGTTGACGGCCCCGTCGACGGCGGCGTTTATGCCCTCGCACTTCTGGACTGGCGAACTGCTGCAGCTTGCCCACACGGAGCCGGCAGTGTGGCACGCTACGTTGGCCCTGGGCGCCTTACATCAGAGACATGAGTTCATGACCCAGGGCCTCTACGGCGATCGCAAGGTCGACCTCTACTCGAACTTAGCCAATCAGCACTATGGACAGGCCGTCACTCACGCGCGGGAGCTCAAGAACCCGCATAAACTCCTGTCGCTCAGCCTTGCCCTGGTCTCTGTTACCAACATGATGGGACGGTGGGGCGAGAGCCAGGTGCACATCATGGCCGGCCACCGCCTGTTGGACGAGACAAAGGGCCACCCGGCCACCAAAATAGCCGCCGAGATGCTGACTCGCCTCGATCTCCAGGCCATGACCTTTTCCGAGTCGAGTGCGCCGTATCCCCACGAGAATGCTCCGCGGCTCACAGAGGTTGTCGAATGCATGAGGCAAACGCCCTTCATAGAGAATTACGGCCAGGCGGGGACGGCGCTCCTCATGCTGGTCCGGCGTGTCATCTCAGATGATGAAATGTTTGGCCCAGACATCGATGAGGCGAGCGTAAAGTTTACGATGGAGAGGTTAGTCCGAGACGTCGTTGATTGGGAGTACAAAATGGCACAGTTCGAGAGGAACAGGTGGACTGGTGAACCGGGTGCGATTTCTGCAAGACTCTATCACACATTGCTTCGGCTTTTCATCTCGGTGACAATGTTCGGTCCAGAGATGCGATGGGATGGATTCCTAGGCTATTTTGAGCGCATTGTGTCCCTGGTGGAAGCTCTGCGCCTAGCCACCGCAAGTCCAACTACACGCTCACCTTTGTCCCTTGAGCCAGGACTCATCATTCCGCTATTCATCACCGTGGCAAGGTGTCGGCATCCCATTCTCAGGAGCAGAGCCGTTAATATTCTACGGACCGTGAAAAGACAAGAAGGCATGTGGTTCAGTGATGGCACCGCGGCTGTGGCAACCAAGATAATGTCGGTAGAAGGCCAAGAGGTCCTTGAACCCAGTCTTTGTGCCAGCCTGTTCCCGCAGCCTCCTCAGGATATTCCGTGGGAAGCGTGGGCAAGCGGGACGGCACGACTCCGTACTGAGCTAAGCTGGGACGGCGTAGAGAGGGTGCCCGAGCTTCAGCGTATTCGGGAGACACTGGTCATGGTAAAGACCGAGCAAAGGCGTGTTGATTTGGCATTTATGATGTGTTCCGGCGATGAAGCAGGCACATATGGCGAGGCTCGAGCAGAGGTTGTGACGTACTGACAGAGCTGCAAGCATAGCCATGTAATTATATGCTGAATAATTGAAGATACCCGGCCTTGAATTAACTCCGTTACATCCCCGTCATTCGCATACGTTTGAGCGTTTTAGCCCCGCTTGTCCAACCAAAAATGAATTCGGCATGAAGTCTAGTTATGTGGTACAGTTTGAGCATGCAAGTGGCCTGGCGCCGGCATTCTTGGCGTCCATGTCTCACTGCAGGAGTCGAATTCGCATCCAGAATACGAGCCGAATACGACCAAAGCCGAACACCGCGGACTTCGCCATATCTCATCCCAGGGGATAATCTCGATGGGGCGCAGATCCACCGCCTTACAGCATATCTCGTCGCTTTTCCAGTTGATTTTATTGGCTTTTCTTACGCGGAGTACGTAGCAAAGTCTGGGGAAGGGGGAATGGGACGATGCGGGATCTCGAGATTCCGAGCAAGTAGGAGCCACACACCAACGCTAGCGAAACGGGATCTCCAAGACTCCAACTGATAAAACCCCAACCCAAGCCGCTTACATCTTTCATGCCAATTATCAACCCAGGCTTGAGTCTTCAAACGTCTTAATCCAAGCAACAGGATTTCCCAAATTCAACAAGTCAACCCTGTCGACTTCACCATGGAGGCCGTTTCATTCATTGCCAGCAACTCGACGGCCAAAATGCCTGCGCATCCATATTTCCCCTTGGATGCTCCCTTGGTCGGATACATGCCCAACTCCATGTCCGCGCGGGTCCTTGTGTCCATCTTTGCAGTGGGATGCTGCGGTATCTTCTTTGTCACACACCTGTTGACACAACAGTCGCGGCCGAATCTGTCAGCCGGAGAGAGGTTGACAACCATGTGGTTTGCCCTTTGCGGGTGCATCCACTTGTTTTTTGAAGGTAATCCAGCACTATTAATCATATTCGTCTCTTTTAGTCCTCTATACTAAGACTGGATTACAACAGGTTACTTTGCTCTCAACTTTGTCAACATGGCCGGCCAGATGGATCTCTTCGGTCAGCTATGGAAAGAATACTCGCTCTCCGATTCTCGATACCTGACCCAGGATTCCTTCCTCGTCTGCATGGAAACCATCACGGCTGTCTGCTGGGGCCCCCTCTCGTTCCTTTGCGCCTACTGCATTATCAAGGACCACCCTCTCCGACACCCTCTGCAGATGATCATCAGCCTTGGTCAGCTGTACGGCGACATCCTATACTACGGTACCTGCTCTTTCAGCAGCATCATCTTCAAGATTGTTTATTGTCGACCGGAGAGCTTCTACTTCTGGGCTTACTACTTCCTTTGCAACGCCTTCTGGATTGTCATTCCGTTTTTCCTCCTGGTTCGAAGTGCCACGGCCACTGCTAGGGCCTTTGGTAAGCTCCAAGCGTTGGAGCAGGCAAAGAAGAGTTCCTAAGATTTCGGAATGAGTGACCAAGGAGATGCTTCAAATGGCCTTCGAAAATGTTACCAGAATCATGGTAGCAAAATCCCATCCAACACATTTGGTAGTGCATGGAACCAGTAGACGAATTCCAATAGAGGGGGGAGTAAAAGGGGAGTTGCTGTACACTTAGCGTGATTAGTTGGCTCTGTAAGGCTGAAAAGTTTTGCAAACTATCCTTTCGTGGGATAAAAATTTATTGCATGTGTCAATTAAAGATCCAATCCCTGTCCAACGGCTCCATCGAATAACCAATGTTACCACTTCACAAATTAGGGGCGACTACACGGTGCATGCTCTCTCCTGTAGCATCAGTGTGATGTCAACGCAAACATTAAATACTCTTACATGTCTTCTTTCCGTAAACTCTGTATAGAACCTATTCCAGATGTCTCTCTCAACACACCTTTCTTTCCCATCAACTACAATACACCTTGGTTGGATTTCACATCTCAGACTATCGGACATGGGTTCCCAACGCTTTGGCGGGCCAGTCTGAGAAGTGGACATATTTTGCCTCATTCAGAGCCTTAACTGGGTCCCATCGCTCGCAATCTGATCCAATATGGTGAGAGTGATTCGTTCGGCGCCATTCGCCGGTAACCACACCATAGCATCGATAGAGCAGCACCATGGTGCATACTCGGTATAGGGTGTTCAAAATTTCCATATCATAATCGTTCGGCCCAGCAGAATCAATCCTTTCTATGACACCCTCAAACTCGGCTTTTTTCTCTACAGGCTTGGGCATCTTGGCTGATACAGCATGAGACGTTCTGCCCTGCTCCCAATTCTGCAGCGTTTCTAATATCATGATGTAGTTTTGTAGATAATTCCGATCAGTGACATATTTGATAAATGTGAATCGTGACCAGTTGACATTAGTAGACAGTGTCTTGTTGGTCCCGTCCGCGTTTGTGGGGTTGTTTTTTTGTCATGGTCAAGAGTATGGCATCTGTATCAGTTTCCTTGACTTCTGTGGTCGTCCTGGATGGTCTTTGAATGAGGCCTTGTTCATACCCTGAGTATTTGTAGCTTCTAATGGCCCAGAAAATCACCATACACAAGATAACCGCGGCCACAATGAAGCGGCGCCGTGCAGTGATCATAGTAGCGAAACTGCTCGACGCGATGGACGAGGGCTAGTCCATAATTAGACACTGCAGATTCTGGGTTAAATAAATCATTGAAGAGGCAAGATTACGAGGCATCGTTACAAGAAAGAATCCAAATCCCTCGCTCTTTGCCAATTTCCATTCGTTTGGACACCTGCCAACCTTCCACATCGTACGGCGTGGTACAAAAGCCACGAAACTAGATGTAACGGTTCATGCTGCTACATAAGACATCTTAAGTCCAGACAGTGATTGGTCAAGTTCAATACACCATTCAAGCCGACACCCTCTGTGAACATAGGAATAGCTCGGCTTCCCGATAGAGAAATTGCTATATTACAAACCTGTCAGCAACCACATGAGGAAATTGGCAACGGTGATAGCCATGTCCTTATATCAACGGTGCTACATGTCAGCACTTACGCTCCACCACTAATCAATTGACTCGAGAAATAGCCACGCAAGTGGTTACTTACTCAAAGAAAGGACATGCCACATAATCCCTCTTCATATTCTATGACAAGTGACAGGTGAATAAATAAATATAATTGAACAATGAATAACGAAAATCCAATATTGTATAATTTTACATGGGATCTGTCCGGGTTAGTTTTTAGTGCAGTTATTTGCAGGTTCCTTCATTAACATTTGTTCCTGTGTGCCTTGAGCCTTGTCACTCGTGTGGTCAGTTACATGTTACCAGAATGCAAGACTGTCATCAAATTTAAGCCATCATCCTTCAATGATACGCCGTTACAGATAGCTTACACCGTGAAACCTACCCTCGCTAATCGTCAGGCCCATAGCACAGTCTGCTGATCTTGGCTGCCGTTTGAAGTCCTCTCTTGTGCTGTGCTTCACAATCACAAATACACATTGCTCAAGAGTACCAGCTTAGTGAAAGGAGTTGTCCAGCCTATCTCTTTCCACTAAAGGCATTTTTGCAACCACACATAGCGCTCCAGATGTAACACAGATTTGATAACTTTTTGTTATGCAATATGAATGTATTTTATTCTGGCTCACAACAGCAGTTTAGCCGTGATTTTTCAGTTCCTGGGCTGGGGTGCTGTCAAAGTAGCGTGCACTTCGCGCAACTACAGCTTAGACTGAATCTTCCAAGGCTTCGTGACGACGCCAACGCACTTAATCTCAACATCCGTGTTGGCTGGGAGTGTCTTGACAGCGACGCACCTAGAAACACAATAAGCAGGCGATCTCAAAGTAAGACACTGGAAGAGGGGTCTCTATACTCACGTCCTGGCGGGCTTGATTTCACCCCAGTAGGTCTGGTAGACCTCGTTCATTTTGGCAAAATCATTCATGTCAGCCAGAAACACATTCACCTCGACGGCATCGTTGATGCTAGATCCGGATGCGTCCAGCACGGCGGAGAGGTTCTGGATGACTCGGTGCTGCATACGTGTCAGCGTTCGCTGCCCGGCGCGGCAGTTCAATTGGCACACAGAGGTCAACGCACAGTGTGAGCCTGGATATCTCCATCTACAATCTTGCCTGTGGCGGGATCCTGGGCGATGGAGCCAGAGGTGTAGACAAAGCCGTTGGCCACGATGGCTTGGTTAAAGACGGGGAGCGGCGCGGGCGCCTTGTCGGTAATGACTGGGATGCGGGGAGACATGATGTTTGCAATTGGCAGTCTAAATTTGTTCAGAGAAGGGATTGTTTTAGGTTATTGGCTCATAAAGTAACTAATTCATCTTCATTTTTATGTCCGGAGAAGCTTGGTGTCTTGGTAATCGACTGCGGGGGGTCGGCCGTCGGCGTCAATTACCTGTTTGGCTCGGAGTACAGTACTGCACTCCGACTCGGCGTGTTATCTCCAGCTGCTTCATTTATCATCGTGGGCCCCAGGTTTTCGCATTGGCTGCTTATTACCACATGCACATTTTCGATGTGTCAACCCTATCTGTATTTTGCTGTAGCAAATAATTTCAATCAATTTCAATTCATGCTACCTCAGATCTCGTAGATGGTACCCCAACCTCTTCCCATACTATGTACTCAGTAGCCAGACGGGTTAAAACAGACCCCAACGCCGACGCTATGCATGCATTTGGCCCAAGTTGAAAAGCCGACAGTGGCATCACTCAGCGTGTCCACTAATTCCACCCTTGATTCCTTCGAGAACTCCAGACCATTGCCCTCCATGCTTCAGGTTGGCCACCTCGGAGAAGCGGTCGCATGCAATGTTTCGGATCAGAAGCATATCTCTGGCCTTCTTGTGGTTTTTCCCATGGCCATTGACCAAATGGTCCTCGAACCATTCTTCCTCGGAGGCATCAAGCGGAAGGAATGCAAGCTCCGACGATCGGGTTGAAAACTCCTCGCCATTTCCACTCTCCAGCACACAACCAACCAACTGTCGGAAGAGCAACTCGCGGGCATGGACGGTGTGTGTGCGAGAGTAGAACAGGGCTTCGGAGATGTTGGTTCGGGCCATGGCGTTAAAAATCAGCTCCAGAGCAGCTGATGTTTTGAGGACTGGTTGAGCGACATGGAAGTAAGAGAGTGCCAAACTGTAATCGTTGTTCTTGGCCTGGCCAACGAGGACAGTAACAATGTCGTCGGCAAAATCGGGGCTGAGAGAAGGGTGGGCGACGTATTCAAGTGATACCTGTATAGAGTCAAATGTCAGTACTGCAAGATGCAGAATCAAACCATACTTACATGAAACTCTTGTCGGTCCATGTGCCAAAGGCCCTTCATGAAAGTCTGGTACTTCTTAGGCATTCCTGACACCTCGACAAAGACCTCCGATACATTCTGTTGTTCCGATACGTGATCAAAGTCGATTAGTACGTAGTAAAAGATGGAAAATTTGTGGTGCATCGACATGGACGCCTGGCAAATCTGCTGATGCAATTGCTTCAAGGCATTCTCGGTCTTTGGAGGGTAGACTTTAGCTAGAGCGGGATATTATTAGAACATGCTGAGTCTCTAGAATTTTGCATAGACCTACCCTTGGTAATTCCCAAAGCTCTCAAAACACGATCAATAAACAAAACTCCACCCAGGCTCTTGCGACAGGTCTCGATCTCCTGCTGCAGCTTGCGATCGTATGGGTTCGGCAACCCCGCGGGGAACACATCGTGGAGGTTGGCGTAGTTGAACATTTCGGGTGTGGATCGAAGCGAGTTGAGAGAAGAAGCGGAGTGAGAAGCAATCTCTCTCCTTTTTTTTTTTGGCAAGACAATTTAGGCTGGACCTCGAGAGTCCGGGAAGCTATCGCGAACAAACAAATCGGTTGGCGCCAAAGCGGATCGCGAAGTCACGTGCATCGAGCAAAGACCAGCCAAAACAGCACCAAGGCGTCCAAGGTACGTATTGTTTACAAACCCCAAGACCGATCGGGACATTTCCAAACAAACGCGGGGCGCAACCACTTTGTGACCGCTCAATTTCGACTTCAACACAACACGCCCACCACTCATCCCGGTAAGAAGTCGACCCTCAATCGAGACGAGCTCCCCACTTGGACCCAAGTCAGGAGCGTTCGTATTTCTCTGTCCACCTTATTTTCTATCATCTTCATCCCACGATTCTAGCCTGAGCAGCTAGAACCCCCACCACAACAATGTCGGAGGCATCGCCAGCAAGGCCGTCCCGACGCGCGACACGGCGCACAGCCATTATCGACTCCGACGACGAGGAGGAAGTCTCTAACCGCACCAAGGTCCATGACTCCGAAGAAGATGACTTCGAACCAGCTCCTGCAAAAAGTCCCGTCCGGCGCCAGACCCGCGGCAGTCGCAAGTCTTCCGCCTCCACTGCCGCTCCTCGGACACGGGGTCGCCCAAGGAAATCCGCCACTCCGGCCGCAACAATCGAGCCAAGCGAGATATTTGATGCCGACACCACAATCAAGGCCGAGCCTGAGTCTCCCCCGAAGAAAGCCGAACCAAAAAAGCGCAGGAGCGTTGCCTCGAGGAGCTCTATGGCATCAGTCCCGGATCAGCCTTCAGCAAAAGCTACGCCCTCACCAGACGCGAGCCTGCTTGAATCTACAAAACTTGAGTCCTCACAGATCGAGTCTTCGAAAATTGAATCTTCAAAAATCGAGCCTTCGCAACTGGAGGCTACACCTCTGGCGGACATCACCGCTGCCAGTGTGAATACGCAAAATCCAGATGACACACAAGCAACCGTCAGACCAATCAAGGCCATGGATACCATCATGGAGAGGCCCATGGACATCATGCTCAAGGCCCGAACAATGCCCATTCCAGTTGTCGAGGACAGAACTCCCAAGCCCAGAATTGTTCTTACGCATTTGATCTTGAACAACTTCAAGAGTTACGCTGGCCGGCAAGAAGTAGGCCCCTTCCATGCCTCTTTCTCTTCAGTTGTCGGTCCCAATGGTTCCGGCAAATCCAACGTTATTGACTCGCTGCTCTTTGTCTTTGGCTTCCGTGCCAGCAAGATGCGACAAGGAAAGATTTCTGCGCTCATTCACAACTCAGCCCAGCACCCAAACCTAGAGTACTGCGAGGTTGCAGTACACTTCCAAGAGGTTCTGGACCAGGTATGTTGACTAACCACTCATCTCGACTCACCAATCTAACAAGTCTTAGCCCGACGGTGGCCATGAGATTATTCCCGACTCCCAGATCATCATCTCCCGAAAGGCGTTCCGCAACAACTCGAGCAAGTACTATATCAACAGCAAAGAATCCAACTTCACAACCGTAACAACTCTTTTGCGAGACCGAGGTGTCGATCTGGATCATAAACGTTTCCTTATTCTTCAGGGTGAAGTCGAATCAATTGCTCAGATGAAGCCCAAGGCTAGCAATGAACATGATGACGGCCTGCTTGAGTACCTCGAAGATATCATCGGAACCTCGAAGTACAAGACTCCCATCGAAGAAGCGGCTGCCGAAGTTGAAAGTCTCAACGACATCTGCATGGAAAAGAGTGGACGAGTTCAGCACGTTGAAAAGGAGAAGAACAGCCTCGAGGACAAGAAAGACAAGGCCCTTGCGTTTGTTCGTGATGAAAACGAATTGGCCATGAAGCAGTCAGCCCTGTACCAACTTTTCATCCATGAATGCAACGACAATATCAACGTTACTGAAGAGGCCGTTAGCCAGATGCAAGCTCAGCTTGATGCCGAGCTCGAGAAGCACCATGGCAGCGAGCAAATCATTAAGGAGCTTGAAAAGGCTCATGCTCAAGGAGTCAAGGAGTTCGAGGCCCAGGAAAAACAAACGCAGGCCTTGGTCAAGGAAATGTCCAAGTTCGAGCAGGAGCGCGTCAAGTTTGACGAGAAACGAAAGTTTCTTGACGATAAGAGAAAGAAGCTCGAAAAGACCATCAACAATTCCGAGACCTCCTCTGCTGAAGCTGATGATACAATTGAGCAATGCGGCCAGGAAATCGTAGACTTGACGGAAGAGAACTCAAACCTAGAGTCTCAGGTTGAAGCGGAGGAGGCTGAACTTGCCAAAATCCGTGAGAGCTTGAAAGGCAAAACCCAGGTCTTCTCTGACCAGATCGCTGCCAAGCAAAAGTCACTTGAGCCATGGACTGAAAAAATAAACCAAAAGCAATCAGCAATCGCCGTCGCGGAAAGTGAGTTGAACATCCTCCAGGAAAAGGCGAACGCTGGTGCTGTGGCTCTTCAGGAGCTCGAAGCCAAGATTTCTTCTACCGAAGAAGGTAAAATCGCGAAAATGAAGGAACTCAAATCATGGGAGAAGCAAAAGGCAGAACTGCTCAAGGAAGCCACCAACATGGAGTCTGAACTGAAGGTCCTATCCGAGCAAGAGCCAAAAATTCGATCCAAAATTTCCAACGCACGACAAAAGGCCGATGAGGCTCGTTCGAGTCTATCCAGCACTCAAACTCGAGGCAATGTCCTTGCTGCTCTTATGCGTATGAGAGAATCTGGTCGTATTGACGGTTTCCAAGGTCGACTTGGTAACCTCGGTACTATTGATCAAAAGTATGACGTTGCCGTCTCTACGGCCTGCGGTGCCTTGGATAACTTTGTTACCGAGACGGTTGAGGCTGGTCAGCAGTGTATCGAGTACCTCCGAAAGAATAACCTTGGTCGAGGTAACTTTATCTGTCTCGACAAGTTGAGGCCTCGAAACCTCTCACCTATACAAACTCCTGAGAATGCTCCTCGGCTCTTTGACCTAGTCACGGCCAACGAGGAGAGGTTCCGGCCAGCCTTTTACCATGCCATGCAGGATACGCTAGTCGCTGCTGATCTTGCGCAAGCAAACAGGATCGCGTACGGTGCCAAGCGATGGCGAGTTGTGACGCTTGCTGGTGAACTCATCGACAAATCCGGTACCATGTCCGGTGGTGGTACCACCGTCAAGAAAGGTCTCATGTCATCCAAACTTGTTTCTGATGTTTCAAAGGACCAAGTTGTCAAGCTTGAGGGCGACCTCGAAGGATGGGAAAGCAAGTTCCAGGAGTTCCAGGACTATCAGCGCGAGTGCGAAACACGCCTCAAGCAGTTGAACGTGGAAATTCCCGAACTCAATACCAAAATGCAAAAGATCGGTCTGGAGATTGAAAGCGCGACACGAAATGTTGCTGATCTTCAGCGTCGAATCAAGGAAGTGAGCAAGGAGCATCAACCATCAGATTCTGACAACAGTCGAATCGCGGTCCTACAAAAGGAAATCGCCAAGCTCAACAGGGATGTGGAGAAGCTCCGCAGCGAGACATCCACTCTAGAAGAAGAGATCAAGGCTCTGCAAGACAAAATCATGGAAGTCGGTGGTGAGAAGCTTCGTGCTCAGCGTGCCAAGGTCGACGCAATCAAGGAAGAAATTTCCGCCAACAGCGACGCCGTCTCTACCGCTGAAGTCAACAAAGCCAAGGCTGAAAAGCAAAAGGTTAAGCTAGAGAGAGACCACGCAAAGGCAACGACAGACCTTGAAGCAGCGACCAATGATCTCCAGAAGCTTGAGGATGACATTAGCCGCCAGGGTGAGATTTCCCAGGAACTCAATGCCCAAGTCGAGGAGGCCGAGGAGGGACTTGCCGCAAAAAAGAAGGAGCTGAAGACCCTCAAATCCGAGTTAGATGAAAAGGCTTCTGAACTCAACGAGACAAGGGCAGTGGAAATTGAGATGAAGAACAAGCTAGAAGAGAACCAGAAGGCACTTATCGAAAACCAGAAGCGACATCGTTACTGGGAAGACAAGCTCTCCAAGCTTATACTCCAGGACTTGGATGCTCTCATCGGCAACTCTACACCCACACAGATAAAGCGAGAGCCTAAGAGCGAGACCCCTGCGGGAGACGACGAGGGTATTGAGATGAGCGATGCCCCCGCTGAAGACGTCGAGATGGATGATGCACCGGAAGAGCAGAGCGATGAGGAAGAGGAGGAAGAGGAAGAAGAGCAGGGAACCGTTATTGGTTCGCCTGTTGAGTTTCCCAGGTACACCCCAGATGAACTTGCCGATATGAGTAAGGAATCTTTGAAGGGCGAAATCGCTGCTCTCGAGGAAAAGACTCAAAATGTCAATGTCGACCTCGGTGTCCTAACTGAATATCGCCGACGAGTGGAAGAGCATGCGTCTCGATCCTCAGATCTTCAATCGGCCATGGCACAGCGAGATACCGCCAAGAAGCGGTGCGACGATCTGCGCCGACTTCGACTCGAGGGCTTTATGGAAGGCTTCGGCACCATCTCACTCCGACTCAAGGAAATGTACCAAATGATCACCATGGGTGGTAACGCCGAGTTAGAGCTTGTAGACAGTCTGGATCCTTTCAGCGAAGGCATCCTGTTTAGCGTGATGCCACCGAAGAAGAGCTGGAGGAATATCAGCAACCTTTCCGGTGGTGAGAAGACGCTGAGTAGTTTGGCTCTAGTGTTTGCTCTGCATCACTACAAGCCAACACCCCTGTACGTCATGGACGAGATTGACGCTGCGTTGGATTTCCGAAATGTGAGTTGGCCACCATTACCCCTGACCCCGAAACACTCGGCTGCAACAAGCGCAGTGGCATCTGCAGCCTCACATGGCACCTCGCTTGCATTGTCCTCCTTGCAAATTTCAAGTCACTAACGCCTCATCCAGGTCTCGATTGTTGCCAACTACATCAAGGAACGCACAAAGAACGCCCAGTTTGTTGTCATCTCTCTGCGAAACAACATGTTTGAACTTGCGGCGCGTCTTGTGGGAGTGTACAAGGTCAACCATATGACTAAGAGTGTAACCATTGCGAACAAGGATTTTATTGTGAGACCGCAGAATCAGCAAAGAGCCGGCAGCGCGCAGACGACGACGACAACGACGACGACGACATTGGCGTTGCGGTAAATGGCGAGGGGAAAGGATGAACCGGACATCTGATTGTGTAAATGATGACGACTATGGCCTCGTTTTGATGGGTAATGACCAGGGCAGGCGGGTGGCTTCGATAATGATGCATTGATGATGATATCTGTTCCGATTCGATATGACTTTTGGTGGCAGTAATAGACCTGCGGCGTGTGTTGGCTTTCATACAAGCACACACATGCCTAGCTTTTGTACGATCTTGTTGACCAAGATAAACTGAATTTTTGTTGGCCCTGATTCATGGTATTGCTGTATCTCGCATATGTGTAACTCTGTGCCTGCATCGAGATCTGCGGCTGGTTGGAGGGACAGGGGACAGGGGACAGGGACAGGGACAGCTAACTATCAACCTTGACCTGGAATGGCAGTCAATGCCAGCACACATGCACCGAACTTGGAACTCCACGCTGGAGGCGAGGGGCTTCTTCCTTAATGTTCCAACGCCACGTCTCCGGTGGGACAAGCGCTGGTCCACATCAATGGTTACGCCCGTGAGGCGTCTTGGAGGTGAAACCGGTATTTCAAAGCGAAGTCAATACCACTACTCATCACGAAGGGCTGCCTCAGAGTCAGGGGCAAGGAGGCAGCCTTGTATGCCAATATCCGCCTTTCACGGCAGAGTTGTCCCCTTTCTCAACGTTTGACTTGCAGGCAGCGGCTTCTCTCTCGGATCGCACGGCTGGAGGGCAGCATCGCACTCGCTAAGCTTGAAATAACATCCGGCCACCTCATAATATTCGGCAAATGGGAACATGTTGCTGTTCCCTATAAGTAATGGGCCCAGGGCTTCCTTGCTCATGCTGGTGGGTTTGTCAGGCCTGGCTCATCCCTCTCTCGCTAAACTCGTCATCGTTTACAATGTGGAGGCTGTTAGTTCCGCTTCTCTTTCAGGCTGCCAATGCGTTTCCAACAGCGCACTATCCAACGGGCACCTGCCCCCACGACGCTCTTTACACGTCCCTGTCCAGCAACGGCACCGAGTTTTGCTCCAGCGTCATCAAATACGGGCATTGCAACGGACAGTACAGCACTCCTTTTCAGTATGCAACCTACAATCAGACCCGAATATCTTCTTCTGTAAGCTTCAAGCTGCGTTGACCTTGGTCGCTGGAGAAGTACTGACACATTGCCAGTGCAAATGTATTTTGACCAACTTGACCTCAGCAACTCCTACTTCAGGCTTTGGGGGCGCCACCATACACGAGCCAACAACCCTTACCTTTCGTTCCGGGTCATGGAATGAGACATTGACATTGACGTCTGAATCATACACTGGGTCTCCAACTCCCACAACGAATGCTACATTGACAAGAAACAATGGAGGGAATCAGACAAGTCCCGGCGCTCCGTTTACTCGGAATAGGACCGTCACCGAGGACCTCAGCACCAGGGTGAGCCATACGCTTCCTGCTTCTGTCAATGGAACTTCCACGAAATCACCCGTATCCCAGAGCCGGGGATGGAACTTTACTACAGCATTCCCGACGACCCCGCCGTCATCGACTATGCGCTTTACAATACTCCCATTTCCGTCCATTTCTTCCAGGAATACATCAAGCCTGACCAGAGGTGCCTCCTCTTCCGGGCAGAGCCCTATCAGTCACAGTCAATTGCCAACATTTACAGGGTGGAACTCTTCAACGTCGGATGGAGCTAATTCCATATGGCCCCTGACAAAAACAGCCCGTCCATCTACTGATACTAGACGTCTGAACAGCACCAGTCCGACGCCGTCGCAAGACACCTTTCCCACGTTGGACTTGACCAAACCACCGCAGCCAAGCAGTACAGCGAGTACAACGAGTAAATATAACAGCACAAGCTCACAGGTTGGTAATTCGACATCTCACAGCAATCACGAATTTCCAGCGGCCAACTTTACACGAGTGACTCGTACAGCCGACGTCTCCCAAGAGACGTGCTACCACCTACCGCGAGGTTCCGAGAGAAACCCAATACAGCGTGCCGTATTACACAACAGCAAGCTGCGTGAGAAAAATGTGACCATCCCGGTCCCGTACATTGAGTCGATCCAGTTCGATGGCAGCGGATTGAAACCATTGTATCTGACTGTGCGTGATGACGAGGAGGGAGTGCACTACATGGATGTTTCCAACAAGAGCCGTATTGCACTTGTTAATGAGGACTGCAACACAATGATGATGGACAAGAGTGGCATTTATTTCTCGTCTGACGGCTGCACGTATGCCGTCTCCATCTGCATCCATGACATGGTACGACAGCTCACCAGCCTCGCAGGGGTGCAGTGCGCTGCTGTGAAACAAAAGAGGACGGAAGACTTGGAGTTCCAGCAGGTCATTAATCTCCACGATCAATGCGGCGGCCCTGTTGACAGAAGTCTCCGGGAGTACCCCCAGCTGCGCGTGGGTGACTCTGCATGCACCGACACGACCGTCGATGAGTCCATTGGCCGGTGGGAGTTTGACTGCATGTTCCCGGGCTCGGCATCGGGCTCGATGAGATGCCAAACGGCGATCAAGAACGACGTGGAGGACTTTTTGCTCATGGACCCCTTTGGGGGCGCCTGTCCAGACATGTCCACCGTCATCACCACGCTGGCAGCGACGGGGCGAGATTTCCTCAGTGTCGGGTCGTTCAGGGATGCCTTGAACGACCACCGGCTGAGTGGGCGACGGGCAGAGGAGGCAGAAGCAGCAGCGGGAGCCTACGAGCAGCTGTGGAGGGTGTTCCAGAAAATGCTCTCCAAAGACGGGGGCGATGCTCCGGGCATGTGCGCCCTGGAACACTACATCCAGGTCTACAACCGGCACTGCAGCCTCGAGACGGACGTCTGCGACGACCTCCACGCGGGCGACATGCCCCTGAACCTCAGCCTCTCGGCGGGGGTGACGGCGGTGGACGCCATCACGACGCTCAACTGGGCGCCGCAGTCGCCGCCGGCGTACAACATTACGATCCAGAACCCGTCGGCCAAGGCGTGCTGCGTCAACAGCTACACGGCACAGCGCGACGGCAAAAAATGCTCGTACCCAAGCGAGGCGGCCGTGGCCGGCACCAACTGCGTCTGCGGCATGATGGCGGCAGGGGGCGCCGTCGCCTTCGAGTACCGCGAGTGCGACAACTTTGAGGTCAAGTGCGTCGGTGACCAGGACTGTGAGGACGCGGGCCACGACAGGTTCGTGTGCTTGATGGGGAGCTGCTGTGGTGGGGGCGTTTGTGTGGACCCGTACGCATGTTCACAGAATGGGACCGACTTGGTCAAGTTTGGCGGGGGCGTGTAGGGTAAGCGAGATACTTGGACTAACACAACGCGACTTTCATTTTTACTTTTATTTCAGCGCAACAAATGGTCATTGGGATGACTAGTTGGCGATTCCTTTCTTTTTCTTCTTTTTGTTCTTTTTCTTCCCCGAGTGGGGGGTTTTTTTCTTTCTTTCTTGTTTTTTTTTCTTCTTCTTCTATAATCTTTTGGGGAATCAAACTACTCTCGTGCACTCCTTGTTCGAGTAATCCCGTGATCGCCAAGACATGTCAAATTCTTGGACATGTTGTATACAATGCAACGGCCAGTGACTCGTACCGGCCCCATTTATGAAACAATACTTCTAACGACACTGATAAATGTCTAATTTTGATTTCGCACTATAGACAGTCGTCACCCACTTCGCTGTCCCAGTCACTCACTCAGTCACATTGTAAGCCCTGGTAAAGAGGGAGATGATGGCCTACACTGCTCACTCTACCCACACCTCGAATATGATCTTTGTGCAGTCCTCTGGAAACAACTCCTGCCTCGTCTCGACGCTCCTGAAGCCCAGGAATGGCTCGGCATGGCCCTTGACGTCCATGCTCCTGTGCGTCAACCGCCCGACTTCCTCCCACAGCGCGACCCAAGAGTTCCAGCTGTGCCACATCTTCGGCTCATGATAAGTCACGGGAATCTCGCGCCCGGCTTTGTTGCCCACCAAGTGCCCAACAATCAGACCCCTTCCCCCCTTTAGCTTGCTCACTGTGTTCATGAGGAACCTGACCTGCTCATCCAGCCTGAAGATGTGCAGGACGAGGCCGATGTGGATGGTGTCGAAGCTGCCGTCCAGCGACCTGAGCTCCTCATTGCCTCCGTCGAGCATGTCGGCACAGACGAAGCGGGTCTTGAGGCTGTCCCTGTCGTTGAAGAGCTCGTAGCCAATGTCTATGAAGCCCTGCTCCAGCTCCACGCCCGTGAGCCGCTCGCTGGGCACGCCGTCGTAGACCAGCTTGCGCAGGTCCTGGCCGATGCAGCACCCAATGTCCAAGTGGCGTGCCGTGGGCGAACTCTTGAGGGCCCTGACAATGCGAGAGTACGCGGGGCGCTCCTGAAGATTGAAGTCGAGAAAGCCCAGTCCGCCTACACACGGCCAGGGGAAGACCTCCCAGCTCCTGTCGCGCTATCACCATGTCAGCGCACCCTCGTATCATGGACGGCGGAATACACAGCATGGCGTACAATGTTGAAAACATGACTGTCCACCTCTCCTGGGGGGATTTTGGAATACTCCTCCAGCACACGGCGAGCCTCAGGCTGGACTTGAGCGTCGTCCTCGTACCAAGCGACGCGCTTGTCTTTCTGCCCAACAAAGTCCTTTGTCGCGGTGCTCATTCTGATGTAGTAGAAGATGCTTCAGAAACCCGTAGTCTAATACTTTTGGGAACGCCGTTATTGACCACGCATAAGAACACGGATAGCTGACGTCTATATATACATTTGCGTCCACAGCCCCGAAGCCGCCATATCAATAGGAGCAGGCTATCTCAGGATCATCATCTTGCCTGGTGGCGGCGATCAATAGAGACATGAGAGGTGAAGGCCTGTTGTGAAGTGAAGTTTCTTGGTTGAAACCGCAATGGACAACGAGGTTGGCAGCGATGACTTGTCTACCGCCGAAGCTAGCTTGGCCCAATTGACCAAGAAAAGAAACCTCACAAGCCGAAAAATAAAAACAAGGGGCGCATAGAAATCCCTTACGAGCCCTCGGCTAAGCTGTGAGACTGGAGAAACTTACTAGATTGATAGTGAGAACACATGTCGCATCATCAAAGCTTCAGTAGCATTCACAGACAGAAAATCAAGACAAACCAAAAATAGAGCCGTCAAGGGACCGACAGAAAGGGATTGGCCGAAACAGTGAAGAAACAGTCAAGGCGCATCATCACATGGTCACGAGAGCACAAGGGACAACGCAATTAAGACCCAAAGTTCAGCGGCAAAATGTAGTCCGATTTTTGGGATCTACCTAGATTCATAATCCCGATAATTCGTTCATCACATCCGTTTTTTTGAGAATGCAGACGTTAAAAGTACCAAACCAGACTCCATCCCATTAATCAACCCATCTAAACCTTAGGGGTAGTGGGGGTGATCTTCTTGCCGTCCTTGTTGTAGCGGACACGGGGAGGGGGAGCACGGTTGCGGCGGCCCACGCGGGATCGGACACTATTGAGACATGTCAGCCAACTTTGTCACATACCTCAAAGGGGAGTTTTTGGCCCTGTCTGAGTAGACGAAGAGCTCAAAAGGGGGAGAGTGTTCCAATTGTGCGACCAAGGTTCATCTGAAGCACATACGCAACAAAGGCGCAGTTGTCACACTCTGTGGAAAGACAACGTACCGGACAATCTTGCCGTGAATGGCGCAAGAGACGCAGTACTGCAGCTTCAGGTACATCTTGGGGACAGTGTACTCAGCGAAGACGGAGGCATCCGAGATATCACCTGGTGGAGCGTGTTAGAGTGGATTTCACGAGACAATTGGGGGGGAATTTCCAAGACGTACGGATGGCAGCAGACTCGACCATGTTACGGATGGTGAAGCGCTTGATGGCCTTATCCTTGGGGGTGCATCGCGAGCAGTTGCTGCATCGGACGGGCTTGGTGTGGCCGCGGCCCTTCTTGTTGCGGCCGCTAGGAGAGGCGTTAGTATACCGTTCGGATTAGAGGGCTCGTTTATGAACCCGTCATCGTGAGGGCGCTCGAGACATATCGTCGGGAGGCAATCATCGGCGCGCGGGCATCAAAGGGGGAGTCGTACTTGTTCTTTCTCTTCTTGACCATTTTGACGGATTCTGCTGCTGGTTAATCAGGTCCACACAGGGAAGAAAGAAAGAAGGAGAGAAAAGGAAAGCGGACGTACTGAAATGTGCGATGTCAAATGCGTTGGAGGTTGCAAATCCACCCGGGCTGCACGTAGGGCAAGTAATTGTTGCATGGACCCACGGCACCAGTGATTTTTGGCGAGGGGCAGGGCACAGTGCCGCGAAAACCCTAGTCATGTGACCCCACCCTCGCCCCCCCGGTGCAATTTTCTGGGCGGCGCCACTCCACCAAAAGGCGAATCTCTTCATCCACGCACCATCTGAAGATTGCTTAGGAAGGCAGTAATTTTTATTGTCGAGGTATGTCTGAAAGATGCTGCAAATCCCCTGCACCGTGGTGAGGGCTTCGCTGCCTCTCACCTGAGAGGAGCTGCGATGACCTCTCGCTCCGTCCTCCCGCATTTCGTCGAAAGCTGTGCGCGCCTTCGCATCTCGCAATGCGCGCGCATGCGATTTTCTTTTTTGGAGCCAACGACAGGAATCTAACATGTTCAGCTAGGCAAGATGCAGATCTTCGTCAAGACCCTCACGGGGAAGACGATCACCCTTGAGGTGGAGTCTTCCGACACCATCGACAACGTCAAGTCCAAGATCCAGGACAAGGAGGGCATTCCCCCGGACCAGCAGCGACTTATCTTTGCTGGTAAGCAGCTCGAGGATGGCCGCACCCTGAGCGACTACAACATCCAGAAGGAGAGCACTCTCCACCTGGTCCTCCGCCTTCGTGGTGGTGCCAAGAAGCGCAAGAAGAAGGTCTACTCTACCCCCAAGAAGATCAAGCACAAGCGCAAGAAGACCAAGTTGGCCGTCCTCAAGTACTACAAGGTCGACTCTGATGGCAAGATCGAGCGCCTCCGCCGCGAGTGCCCCAGCGACACCGTAAGTTTTTTCTTTCTGCCCCCTCATTAGTATGAAAAGGTGAACTCGATGCTAACAGTTACCCTCCAGTGCGGTGCCGGTGTCTTCATGGCTGCCATGCAGGACCGCCAGTACTGTGGCCGATGCCACCTCACCTACGTTTTCGACAAGCAATAAATGCATCAGGAAAGGAATTGAATGCGCAACGGGATGGTTTGGCGGAGTTGGGAACCACGGATTGCCAAAAATGGCGTTGATGTAGCATATAGCACATCCGGCTTCTGATAAATGCACGCTTGATTGAGACGATGGGAATGACCAATCCTGTTCCCAAAACTTTTGCATTTGAATTGTCTGCAAAACTGTGTAAACAACGCCATAAGTGCCATCATGACAACTGGATCCCTCGTACACATAAATTTTTTTTTACGAAAAGTCACTTGAAAAATTCAATAATTTTCAATGCGCACAAATGCCAATTCATCAACTGGGCAATTGAAACTTGTACCCCCTCCCCACACAAATGTAATGGGCCAATAGGCGAGTCCTGTTGGTTAAATTTTCTTCCCATCTCCCCAGCCTTGCGTGGTTTGTGGCCGAAAATTGGTCCACAGTCCAGAGCCTTGCCCTTGGTGGAGACTGGCAGCTTGAGGTGAAATAGGCGAGGCTAACTGGGTATGTGTGCGAGGAGGGAGGCGGGTCTATCCAAGGTGCCAAATGATTAAGGGGAGTGACTGACTGGAGGAAGAAAGCGCATTTCACTTTGACTATTGCTTCGGAATCACGCATAGGCCAGAGTACGGTATTTACCAGAGCAATCAATTGACTGACATGTCAAGTGTTTAAAACGGGTATGAATCCCCAGTATGTAAACAGTACACAAGCAAATGCCCTCAAACGCCCAAGCCAAATCCTACAAACTCCTCAAGCAATTGCACAAGGTCCCTGGGAAGCCATCCTCCCCCGCGCCCTCTGCTTCTCCGCCATGGCTGGGCCGTTCTGACCAACCGCGGCGCTTATCATGTCGGGCTTCTGTGGCTGCCAGGCTGAAGACGACGCTTCAAGTCCCCACTCCAAGTCCATGTTCCCGTCATGATGCGCCAGCAGAGATGCCTTCGTAGCCGGGTTTCTTGGCTCTGATCCCTGGCAGGACTTTTCTCTTCGTGCAACGTCTGTCGTAAATGAAGTTTTCCCGTCAAGCCGTTCCCCAATCATCCCCATTTCCATCACACTAGGCCGCTCTCCAACACCGCAAGCCCCACCCCTTAGAAGCGGGACATGCATGGAGGCTGCCAAAGTGCCGGGGGAGCTCTACTCGTCATCCGCGGCCTTGGACTTTCTCTTCTTCTTCTTCTTCTTCTCGCCGTCAGTCTCCTTGGGAGCGGGGACCTCCTCCTCGTCGCGCTTGCGCTTCTTCTCCTTCGTTTCTTTCTTGTCCTTCTTTTCTTTCTTGTCCTTCTTGGACTTCTTGGCGGAGTCGGGAGCAGGGGCATCAGCCATATCCTCATCCTCACCAGCACCGTCGTCAAGGATGTCCATGACGGATTTCTATTACAGGAGTTAGCACCAATCGCATTGCGCATCTCATCTAGTCTTCTTCACTTACCATGACGTCCGAGTTCTTGGCCGGCTTCTTGCCAGTGGCGTAGAATTCTAGTCGGTCCTCAACTTGCTGTCGCAGGGCCTCACCGAAACGGGTGGAGGGCTCCTCAGAGAAGTTGTCGATACGGCTGGCCATACTGCACTTGTTGGCGAGGTATCGAGAGATGCGACCCTTGTTCTTGACGCTGGCCTTGCCAATGAAGCTGCTGTGGTAGATCAGACCGTACTTGGGGGTGTTGCTCTTGGTCTTGAGAGCACGGAAAAGGGCCTTCTCAGCACCCAGAATCTGAAGGGTAGAGGCAGGGTACTTGGAGAGGTTGGTCAGGGAACCAGCGTGGGAGATTAGGCGTGCAGCGACGGGAGTACCGATCAGAGTCTGCAGGTTGGGGGCAACGTGGTTCATCTTCTTCTCGAGGTAGAGCGAGGTCGACTTTCGGTTCTCTGCTTGCTTGACAACGGCTGAGGCGAAGCCAAGGACAATCTCGAGATCAGCGGGAGAAATGTCCAGACCCATGGAGACCTTGGCGGCATCAATGATGGCCTGGGCCTTGTCACCATCCTCACCGATGACGGCGGCAATGTCGTGGAGCTTGTCATCGTTGAGGCTCTTCTTGTCGCCAATGGCAAGGACGAGCTTGGAGTAGGTCAGGTTGTCGGAGACAATCTTGACCAGCTCAGGGAAGTGCCATCCGTACCACTCACGGACGCGCATGAAGAACTGGTTGACACCCTTGTCCTGGAAGTCGATGGTGGCGCTGGCCTGGATGATGTGGTTGTCGTTACGGGTGACGCTGAACTTGACCTTGGCACGGGAGTAGGCGTGACCCATACCCAGGCCGGCCTTCTCAACATCGCCGGTCTTGAGGTCGGACAAGAGCTTGTCGGCGTGGAGGCGAATACCGCGAATGATGTCTCCGACAACTTCGTTGGTATCGGCGGTCTCACACTCGAGACCGGAGAACTGGGCCTTGATCGCACCGGCAAGGTTCTTCTCGGAAACACCCAGGACGACCTTGCTCTTCTTGCCGCTCGTCTGGGGGAGGTTGAGTTCGAGAACGGACTTGAGGTAGTCGGAGACGATACCCTCGGAGACGAGATTGATGTTCTCCAGAGCCTCGACGTGGCCCCTTCACGTCACAGTCAGCGCTGCTACGCGTCATACTTCACATTGGCAATGTTCTCGTACCTGAAAGGGCTGAAATTGGCCAGCTTGACCATCTTGCCGAACTTGGAGAGGTCGCTGCCAGCGGCCTGCGTCTCCTTCAACTTCAGGCCCACGGCATCCTGCTGGTGGACGACCTTGAAGAGGGCATAGCCCACGGGGGATTCGTACAGAGCGTAATCGATGTGCGACATCTTGTCTCGTCCCAGCCTGGTGCCGCAATTGGAGGGGATGAGGGGAGTTCTGGGCAAGAGTTGTGATGTCTCGAGACTGAGATTTTCGCACTTTTTTTTCTCCAGTAGAAAATTTCTGGCAGCTCGAAAGCTGATGCACGGTCCACCACCAGCCGCATGTGGCTCATAAGAATGCTCACGTGAAGTTATGGAGAGGTGGGCACCGCCTTTCCTCTTTCACGCGTCGAGCTCCACTGCAAGGAAATAGACTCTACGGCACGGCCAGTATCCAGCCACGCAAGTGGCAGAAAACATGGCACAGTAGAACGAACACACATATTAATGGAAGACACTACAAGTCATCAGATGGAGATAATCGGCCCAAGTCTCAGGTTAAACTATTCAGCAATTCGTTGATTTTATTCATTGTTGAACTATATTTGTTTACTTATTTATTTCTTCATGCACCGGTTCCTAGTTGTATAGCATTGGATGGAGAAATTCGTGTGATGTACGCATCTTTTTCTTCAACTGTTTGTTGGCCTCGGAATGCAAGGAAGAATAGCTGTCGAATCGATATTTTTCTAGAATTACATTCATTAATCAATTTACTATACTTCACTCAATCATAATATAATTCAAGTCTGCATATTATGAGATGCATTCTTATGACCTGAAGCTACGCCAGGTCACGCACATGGCTCGTTTGTGTGAAATCATTGCTTAAACATGATTTATTCAATTTATGATTGAACGCCTGTCGCATCATTCATTACTGTCATATTTTATACTGTGACTGTGCATTTGTATGCCAAAATATGTCGTTCTTTACCCAATATAATCCCCTCGCATTTCTAATTTTGGGGGAACCCTTCTCGCAGGTTATCGTACTTGGACGCTGGATACTCAATGCAGTTGTGCTTTTTTTGGAGAGCTGCAGGACCTCCCAAGCGGCTCACCATGGTCCAGATCAAGCTGGCCTCTCCCGCCTTGTCGCCGCTGCTCTCCCACCACATGGCGCCTCCCAGCTTGTTGTGTCTGACGTAGTCGGCCTTGACGTTCGTCATGTAGGGCGTGTCGTAGCTGACCATCTTTCGTGTCTGCGGGTTGTAGCAGTATGTGGCACCGCAAGCCTGATCGCAGTGCTCGCGTGATCCCTCGAGAGGGAGGTTCTTGTAGTCTAAGATGCCATTCTCCCAGTTGCCCTCTCCAATGCCATTGTAAGGACGTCCCGGCCCTTCGGTGGACTCAAAGGCACGGCCGTAAAGCGGCATGCCGAGAACAATCTTTGAGGGGTGAACACCGCCCTGGAGATAAAAGTGAATAGCAGCAGCCGTTGAAAAAGGCGTGCAAGCAGGGTTTTCTCGGCAGGGGTACAGGTTGGCCTGGTGAGCAGCCACGGAGTCCCAGCTTCCAGCATAGTCGTAGCCCATCAGGTTCCAAAAGTCGAGATACCTGTCCATGCCGCGAATATCCAGCTTCTCGTAGTTCTGGGCTCCGGCGGGGCACGCCACCGTCAGCTCGAAGTGGTGAGGGTGGCTGAGGGTGCGGGCATAGGCGTCCAGTTCATGGCGGACGGCGGCCAGCAGCTCGGTGTAGTTTCTGGCCTGGCCAGCGTTCTGGGGGTACTCCCAGTCGATGTCAATGCCGTCGAAGCCCAGATTTTTGAGCAGCTCAACGCTGGTTTTCGCAAAGTTGGCACGTCCTTGCGGGGTGCTGGCGGGATTGGCAAAGTTGGAGCTGTAGGTCCAGCCGCCGATGGAGAGGAGCACCTTGAGGTTGCGGTTGCGCTTCTTGAGGAGGTTGAGCTGCTTCATGCAGCCGTACATGTTGTTGCCGGTGTCATTCCAGGAGTCCCCCTCCCAGTGAATGTCAGTGTCGGCCCATGAGTCCGTCAGATGGCTATGGGGAGTGGTGAGCTACGGGCTCCAACGCTGTCATGACAGGGGGGGGGGGGCTACTTACACCTCGCCGGTGTCGCTGCGGACGTTGGCAAAGGAATAGAGAACATGGGTAAGGTTCTCGACGGGGAGATCCTGGGGACGGTGCTTTCGGGCGTAGATGGCCCTGGGGGGGAACACGCAATGTTAGCGGTTTGCCAGTAGACAGGTGGGCGGACTATAAGCTCCGAGGGGATTGTGACGTACCAGTTGACGTAGTATGCTACGGAGCGGAAGCCTTCGGGTCCTCCACCCATGGTTGCTGCCGGCAGATGAAAATGGAAGTTGGTGTCGCGGAGACGGGGAGTAGATAGTCTGAGAGTAGGATCAAGGGGGCGGCGATGAAGAAGAAAAAAAACCGACGCAACTCCCAATTCGGAATGTAGGACGTCTGGGCCGGTCCGTGGTCGTGGTGATGGGCAGCTATAAGGTACTAGCTAACCGGAGAGCCGCAGTGGAGGGGCAGCTATGTGGTATCACTGAATGGGTGCCAAGAGGGGCAGCGGGTGGGGTATCTGGTGGTTTGTGGGTTTGGAGTGTGCGGGATGGAGGGAATGGGACAAGGCAGAGTCACGATTATAAGCATCTTTGAGGCCAGGAGACCATCTTACTCAGCTCCCCGCTTATCGCCTAGAGAAGCCGCCCACGGCCGGGCTGCCTCTGTGCATCATGGCGTAAAACGACGAGCCCGTAAATGCGTCGTCATTGTCATGGTGATTGGGCGGCAGTGCCCAGCTGCGCTCGAGTGGCGGTGCTCGTCTGTGCAGGAGGCTTCTCTCGGCTCCATAATTCGACGAGTGGCGGTAAAGGTACGTTCAAACCGGCGACATATCATGTGTCGGCAGTTGAAAAACTTCAATGGGAAATCATGATTTTTCGTACTTTGGCTGTTTCTGGAAATGGTTAATCGGGTATTCATGTATAAAAATGCCTCTTGATATAATGCATCCCGCGTCCTGAGGATGGCCTGCTACCACTTCCGAAAACTTTCCATCGTAAACATTTGGCCACACAAGCTTCCAAGACCCCTCACCCTCTCCCAGCGGATATCTCGGGTCAGTGCCAAGTCTTCCGCATTGCTAGGCAAATAAGGCAAGTTAGGCGTGAGAGTCACTGTAAATAGCAACCAATTAACATGATCCCCAGTAATATAAAAAAAAAAAGCCTGTGTTGGGTGTGCTACCCTAGACATTGACCTCTTCGAATCGCGCCCAAGTGTCGACACCAAACACAAAATGGAACTGAACATCTCATCAAAGTCGGAGTTGGTGTCCGATGTAGCTTCTCGTCTGTCGACTCCATCACCTCCTAGGGTTTCGATTCCCATGTCGGTTGTTTGCGTACGAAAAGGGAAGGATTGTACAGCTGAAGCGGCTAGGAGAGGCAGAAAGAGAGGTCTCAAGTATATTACGGATAACTCTCTCTGAGCGAACCAATGATCAGCAAACGGGAAAAAAAGACCAATTAAAAGTTTTCTACCTCTTGATTGACCAAAGTCACAACCTAAGAATGACGAAGGACTGGAAATGTGGCACACCACGGCAACCGTTTTAGCTACGAGGCCTCGGAATAAATTGAACGCAAGAAGGCTAAGCTGGATGATGGAAAGACAGGCTTAGGCTGTTCACCAGTAACCTGTATTCATTTATTTATAGGACCTTTTATTTTTATCCTTTAGGGTATAATGACGCTAAACTCCCCCCCACCCATGTTTCTTGGGCGAGATTAAAACACATACAAAAAGTCTTCGTTCTCCAAGTCCGTAATGTCCCCAAACGCCTTGTTGGCTTGTCTTCCACCTTGTTCCTGTCCCACGAATCCAGATTCCTCCGATGGCCTAGCGATCTCGTCAGGATCAAGTTGTTGCAAGGTTCCATACTGCCGTGCTCTTTCCATGGCCTCGATTCGTTCCACGTCTTCAGCTGTTTCTAGGCTCATATCGACGAGAATAGGGTTTTTGCCCAGCGCGACTCGGCGCAGACTGTGTCGTCGATTCAGCAGTCTGAGATATATTGAAGCCCCGAGAACAAGGCATATGACCCCGACGTAAAGAGCTAGATTGGCGCGAAGCCCACGTGAATACCCAGGTGCTTCGTCGGGAGAGTAGAGCAAGGGTCCCACTATGTTACCAGCAGATGCACCGATAAAGACTAGGGCAGATGTCGACTTTCGCTTGGTATCACCGGCAGTGTTTTGTGAAGACCAAGATAGAATTAATGGCGCTGTCACATTCGGGTTAGTTTATTTTCATGTCAACACAACAGTAATAGTGCCTTACTGATCCCCGTAAATGTAGACAGGCAGAAATAGCCCCCCAAAAGGACGCCCTTGTTGTCAACATTGTGCTCGAAATTCAACAGGATAAGACATCCGATGATGGGAGGAATGCAGAGCAGTATAATGATAGGACCTTTGAGTTTCAATCTCATCGAGATATACGCGCTTCCCGTGACAGCTATGATGTGAGAGAAGCCCACGGGAACATTGAATAGCATGGTTTGAAATGGATCAGACACAAAAGACTTGATTATAAGGGGGCCGAATGTTGAAATTCCGTTGGAGGGTACCGAGATGCAGAATATCATGGCGAACCAGAGCCAAGTCTTGAGATCCGTCAGAGTTTCAGTGACATGGGAATACCGCCACTCGCGTGACATGATGCCCATTTGGTTGTTTCGCAAGCGCTCAATCGCAATGACCTTGTCTTCATCGCTGAGAAACTTGGCCTCAGTGGGAGAATCGGGCATTATGTAAAACATGATGAAGGCGACGGCAACAGTAATGACTCCGAAGAAGATGAAGATGATCTGGGAAACTGGTCAATGGGGATGCGGTCAACAAAGAATTTGTCACCTACCTGATACGGCTTCATATGAGAATCGATACTTGCTAGCCCATACGTAATGAGACTTCCAAGCTGTGCTTCACTTAGTAAAGGTATCCGCCAGTTGCAGAGGAAATTGAACGCACCACCCATGTCAGTCCGTTCATGCAATACCATGATCCAACCCTCATTGTTTGCTCTCTGATTTGGAGTTAGTGACTGAAAACAACAAGATTTCTTTCAACGTACCTTCTCCGCCACCACATCTGAGTAATGGCAATAAAGCTGGGTCCGATGCTCGCCTCAAATGCACCAAGGAAAAACCTGGCCACCATCAACTGCCCGAAGTTGTTTGCCCAAGTCATGGTGACCAAAGCGACGCCCCATCCCAACACCATGACGCTCGTCATTTTGCCGATGGGCAATTTGACAAGGGCGAGGGCCAGAGGTGGTTGCATCACCAACTGCGCCAAGAACACAATGCTACCAAGCCACGAGAACTGATCACCCTGGAGATTGGTATCCTCGATGAGTCCGAAAATTGATGCGTATGATAGTGTTGCCTTGTCCAGCGCTTGTAGGAAATAGACGGCGAGCATGATGGGGAGCAGTGCGAGGTCGATCCGCCGCAGGATCCGCTTGTCATCTGCGGGGGAAATGGTGATGTGCTCATCTGGGTCGCGGCCGAGCTTGATGAGCATCATGGCGGCGGCATCGCGGTAAGAACTGGGGGATGGCAGGCCGCCCTTTGCGTGAGAAGGCATCTGGGAGTCGATGCTGCTGCTGACATGGTCTTCACCGCTGTCGTCGTTGGGGAGCGGCTGGTATTGCGACGAGGAGATGCGGGGTTGGGATTGGGAAGTCGTCGCCGACGACCCAAACACTCTTCGCAGCATGGCGAGCGATTGCTCGTCGGTCGAGGACGATGGTTTGAGCCTCAATGGGCGTAGGGTTTGGAGGTTCCAGCGTTTGGCAGAGTATCTCTAGGTGGTTTGCGCAAGTTGACAAAGTTTCTTGTCTCGGAATGCACCCGTATGGTGCCATATGCTTACACTTCCGCCCTGCATGACGTCGGCATAGGTAGCTAGACTACATGTTCGGGGTAGCATATCCAGCCCCCTCAGTGGACGCCGAACAGCTGTCAGCGCTAAGTGGCAGTGGAGTAAGGTGAAGAACCACGACGAGATTTAGCGGGGCTCGGGGGAATAGCAGTGGGCCTCACAGGCGAGGATGCACTGAAGGGGGTCTCTGAGCTCCAATGGTTCAGGTACTAGCTAATTGCTGGCTCTGGAGTGGTGGGAAGCTGTCTTGCCCGAGGGTCTCGGGCTGAGATGCGGATGGATTCCTCGCCCACCAATTGCTCAGGCCACAATTGGGCGCTTATTCATTCTGTTTGACGGGGCGCTATAGATTAGCGAGCGGGAATCAAGGGCGGGAGCGTTTGGAATAGGCAAGTGTGCCGCGAGCTGCAAATGTGCGACTCGGGCTCAACTCGAGACGTCATCCGCAGCAGGGGCGGACAGGCTTTACCTATCGTCTGGATGGCAGGATTTGACGGCTGCACGGTGGATCACTCTTCCAACACTCAGGATCGGGTCCATAATTAATTGATTTATTCTTTGCGCTTCGCCTTACCCTTCGCCTTACCCTTCCCACCTTTCGATTTTCGATGCAGCAATCACCACCCCGGCTTGGCACCGACCGGAGCGGAGCCAGGATGCAGGCCGGGGCACAGGTGCTGCCAACTGGCCATGCTTTTTCTGCCCATGTACGATGTACGATACAGTACATGATGCACATAAATACGTGTGCGACGTCAAATATCCAATTTCCGGCCCATCGAGAAAGCCGATGTCTTGCTTGCATGGCACACAGCCAGCAATTATACTGCCTGAAACTTGAGTTCCATCCGTCGACACAGGCAGGGCAGGGCAGGACAGGGCAGGGCGTGGAGCTACGTTGCGTTGCGCTGCCCACATCCCACATCCCACATCCCACATCCCACATCCCACCTCGCATCTCTCCCCATCCTACCCACCTCACATCAGCCCCCCCGACGTAGCAGCTGTGAGGTTTCGGACATTAGCAATTGAGCCTCCCCCAACGCCCACCGCGTTCTCGGGCCACGAGCCGTGACATGGAGAATACGAGGGCTTGGATTTCTTTCCAATTGGTCGTCCCCCAGTCGGATCCGTCACAGCCACTTCCGTGATTATCCTTTCGTCATGGTCATTTGCATCTGCATCTGCATCTAACTGCATGGACGCGGGTGGATCCAACACAACCATCCGTCAGACCCACGCCGCTCCCCATGTTGAGTCGTGGACTCCATTCATGCGTCGAAGACATGCGTCGAGGAACCACCTTAGTGATGGGCTGCTTTAACCTGCAGACGCCAATCAAGGTATTTGACACATCGACCGCTGTAATTGGCCCGGGCCACCTCTCCTAAGTAGGAAACTAAGGTGAAAAAGCTGGGATCAGAAAAGAGAAAAAAGAGAAAAAAAGGAAAAAAAAGAAAAAAAAAGATTTTTCTTCTTTTCCTCAAAAGTCCATCACGACGATATGCAGATGCAGTCCAGCTGTGTGGGTTGCCCCGTTCCCACATTCATCTCAACTCGTGCACCAACCATCAGGCGGTCAAGCAGAAATCCCCCAAAAATGCTCACACCCACCGAGCCATTGTGTTGGTCTCATTGGGCTTGAAATCTCGCATTGGTGGTTGTTTTGTGGTTGTCGACGCGGCTTTGCCTCGTTCGGTCCATGCCCGCCGATCCGCCCGCCTTTGCGACCGTCACTCGAGCATGCAAGGGAGAATCAGTGATAGTGCTCTGCAAGCGCGGCTCAGGTCTATTCCAATTCCCATTATCGAGTGACACGTGGAGTTCCACTTGACTCATATCCCCCAGGCACTACACAGTAAGACCTTGCGACCAACGGCAGCAACACGCCCTAGCCCGGGTGCTAGTACCGTATGCTCCATCTATGCGCCTGCGCGTCTGTGGAGTGAACCCGGCGGCAAGTTTTCTTATTAGTCCATCATCACTGCCAACCGCAATAAGGTATTTATTTACAATGACCCCATCCCCCATCTCTATCTTTTGACTTCCCTCGGAAGATGCCTTTGATGCCTGCCTGACTTCTCTATCATGGCCCTCTTATTATGCTTTGTTTCGGGGACACCCCTCATGTTGATCATATGCGGTGTGGTCATTTCTCTCCTCGTGGCCCTGTACCGCTCCCGACTCCAAATTCGACCCAATCCTATTCCCAGAATCCCCTTTAATGCTCAGGCCGCCAATCGCTTCCTGGGAGATCTCCCAGAAGTCAAAGACGCCAAGTATAGGCGATCATGGATATGGAGCCAACCCAAGAGACACGGGTCACCTCTGGCCCAACTCTTCATCCACCCTTTTGAAAAGCCTACCATTGTCGTCAGTGACTATCGTGAGGTGGTTGACATCTGCTCCCGCCGAACTAAAGAGTTTGATCGAGGCACACGCAACAAAGAATGTGTTGGCTTGGTCGCTCCCAACTTTCACATGACCATGGAATCGAGGGATCCCAGGTTCAAGGTGCACAAGGAACTACTAAGAGACTTAATGACGCCGGCTTTTTTGCACGAGGTAACTTTGGGTTGCAATTATCATTCAGCCACCTGTGCCGGCTACTAACCCTATGTGCAGGTTTCGGCTCCTAGATTATACGAGCGCTCTAAAGCACTTATTGACCTGTGGACCTTGAAGGTAAACAAGGGACATGGACGACCTTTTGACACCAGTCATGATTTTCATCTCGCAACATTGGACATTATATGCAGCGTTGCCTTTGGGTTGGATGAGGACAAGGAAGCTTTGCGAAGGGAAACCTCGCACCTCCAGTCCTTTTGTGGCAGCGTTTCCCACGACGAAAACAGCCCCGTGAACTTCCCCAATGCCCCGACTGATCCCGAGACCGAGTCCTTGCTTAACCTTGCCGATATGATCGCTATTTGTCAGGGCAGCCCGTTCCCTTTCCTATCTCAGCACTTGGCGCTGCTGAAACCCAAAAATGCCAAGGCTTGGTGGTACCGACGACGCCTAGTCCATCGCCAGACCACAAAGAGCGTCAGAAGATTGCAAGAAGGACGGTGGTCAAGCCACGAATGCGCCCTTGATCAGCTGCTCTGGCGTGAAATGAACCAAGCGAAAAAGGCCGACCGCAAACCCAACTTTTACTCACCCATTATTCGTGACGAGGTACGCTCTGCTTGCGATAGACTTTTGGACTTGCACCTAACTATGCACTAGCTCATCGGGTACCTTCTTGGCGGCCATGACACCACCGCCGCAACTCTGTCGTGGTGGGTAAAGTACATGTCGAGACATCAGAGAATTCAGGAACGCCTGCGATTCGAGCTGCGCCAAGCCCACCGCTCTGCATTGAGCCAGAGCCGCTGGCCCACGGTCAAGGAAATCACCTCGACCTCAATCCCGTACATGGATGCTGTTATCGAAGAGACTGTTAGATATGCGTCCGTTGCCACGATCATTGTGCGGACGGCCCTTTGTGACACTGAAATTCTGGGATACCCGGTTCCGAAGGGCGTCAACGTCATTCTCCCACTGACGGGCCCGTCCCTCACCGAGCCTGCGATCCCGGTCCCCGAGCACGAGAGGACCGCGGCCTGCCAGCGGGACAAGGGCCGAGTACCGGCGTGGGGGGATGACGTCGCCGAGTACATTCCGGAACGATGGCTAAGGTGGGAGCAAGGCGCCGATGGCATATCCACACAGGTATTTAACCCAAATGCCGGTCCTAACCTGGCATTCTCGACAGGCCCTCGCCAGTGTTTTGGGAAGAGGCTGGCGTACCTGGAAATGAGAGTGCTCATGACGCTTCTCATCTGGAACTTTGAGTTTGCGGAGTTGAGCAAGGATCTAAACAGTGACGAAATGATTGAGAACTTGATCAATCTCCCTCGGGATTCCTATGTAAAGCTTCGCAGACTTTGAATCAACGGGTTTCAGGCGCCGGGCCCCATATCGGACTCTGTGGTGTCTCAGGAACAAAACCGCACTTAGATCCGATGTCTCACGCAGCAGCCGATCCAACACTGTGACACGAATTACGAAACAATTGTATATTGCTGGAGTACATATACATGTACATATGTTTGAGTTGGACCATGTAAATAGAGTATAATAACGCCGAGAGGCTACACATTTCTTATACATACATTCTAGACCGGGGGATTTACAACTTGAATAACGCCGACTGGTTTTATATCTTGCTTCCATGTATTATTGTGATGCGAGATGCAAATGATAAAAATCTAATTCCGCTCGCCGACAACGTATCTGTCGTATATCGCTCGGTGTTGTTCTAGTAAGAGGAGGATGGAAGCCGTGTGCGGTCCGAGACGAGCGAGACTTGGAAGCCAGCCTCTGAACGCCCAGCGAATGCCTTCGGCCCGGGTGAGTTCCCTGATCATGCCTGCTGTAGATGAATTCCCGGATTGGCTCATGGATCTGGTCTTGATCACATCGATCGGGCTGCAGATGGTGGCGGCGATGGTGCTGGCAAGAATGGAGGCCAGAAGCTGCGCCGGAACACCATCTTTCATGCCGGCCTCGGCGACGAGGGCCTGCTTGATGCCGTCATAGGTGCCGAGCTGGCAGCCCGACATTGCTCCAGCCCTGACGCAGTTGGGCATGACGCCCCGAAAATAGCCTGCGAAGCCATCCTGCTGACCGATGCGCATGATGGCATGCATGACGTTCCGGTAATTCTGGCGCTGGTGTACAGGCAAAGACCTGTCGTTTTGCATGCGGACGTTGGCAATGTCACTCGGGTTACCCACTATGGCTCCACAAGCTCCCGAAAAGATTGAAGCTGGGAGAAGGTAGGCCATCGACGTAGACCCGTTGGCTTCGCGCGGCGAGCTCTCCTTGATAGACTCGTAAATGGCAAATCTGGTTGAGCCATATGTGACTGTATTTTTACTCAATTAGATACAAATATACGGCTTGTATTATTATTCTCATGGCAAAAACCTACACTGTCTAAGCAAGCTAGCCGATAACTGTTGGCAATGTTAGTGTCAATGGGCTGCGAACGACCTCTTCATGATGACCTACCCCCCGGTATAGTCCCAATGGCCCCTCTTGTCGAAGAATCTGACCGACTGTCTGGAGCATGTTTTTGCGCTCCGCTAATGGGTTTGCTTGCAGTCGGACCTTGACTGTTGCCAGTTAGTTGCTAATTCTCAACACTTACACGCCTCAGAGGGGGGCAAAGTTGTACCTAGATCAAGTGGGTGGGAGACAAAGACAGCAAGGCAGGAGGCTGAGCCGCCAAACCATTTGGGATAGTGAGTCACATTTGGAACCGAAGTAATTGTCGGGCTTGGTAATTTTGGAAGAGTCGCTGGCAAGATCTGGCTATGCTCTGACATGGCGAGTTGACGATGGGAGAAAAGGTGGAGGTTTTTCTTCTTCTTGAGTGGTAGCAGTTCACCAAGGATTCTTGAAAAGACTACATCTCTAAATCATGGGAGTTGAGCAGGTTGCTATTTACAGCACTGATCATGACAACCGTTGTCGGCGACGCATCGGCGACCTTGCGGGCTCTGGTCCCCGACGGCGACTGAGCTATGGTGTTGCGGCCTGTATCAGGCCAAGCACATTGAGCAGCCCCGAGAGCCGCACCAAACTCTGAGGCATGGCCGGGTCGGGGAGAAAATGTAAGGGGAATCGTGAGCGATCTCCGGGAAGTTGTGGAAATCGGACATCACATCTCCAATTTCCTTCCACTTGTAGTTGTGTGGCGGTGATCTGGCCAGCCACCACCACCATGAGCCACAAGAAGTTAAGTCGGCGACTCGGTTTTATGAAACGGCCGCCCGTCCCCACCAAGGCATTGTATTCGGCTTTATGCATTCCCTTCTCATACACTGGAGATTGACGTATTAGCCATTTGCGCAGTTCTGTAAGTCCCACCGGATAACTACTCCGGCGACATAAAGGAAGCCTCGTAGCTCTGTTCTCTAGAGAGGCCAGAAGACCTCAATTCGACCCTCAATTCACTTTCATCATGTCTTCGGCAGTGGTAACCAAGTTTATGCGATTGAGCCGCCCGGCCTTTGCCTCCGCTAGGACGTGTGTGCGCACGCCACGAACACATGCCTTTTCAACCACCAGCTCAAGACAACTCATGGGACTGGCCGGATTCACTGAGAATCAACTGATGGTCCGCGATGCCGTGGGGCAGATCTGCGTAGAGTTCCCTAATACGTACTGGCAAGAACGCGACCAGGAGGAGAAGGATCCCAAGGAGTTCCATGCTGCACTTGCAGAGGCAGGATGGTTGGGCATTGCCCTCCCGGAAGCTCTAGGAGGATCGGGACTGGGAATTTCCGAGGCTACCATGATGATGCAAACCATCACTGAGTCGGGGGCCGGTATGGCTGGCGCCCAATCTATCCACGCCAACGTGTACGCGACCCAGCCTTTGGCGAAGTTTGGTTCCAAGGAGCAATTGGAGACGACGATACCCAACATTGTTTCCGGAAAGTGGCGTGTATGCTTTGGCGTCACAGAGCCCAACGCCGGCCTTGATACTCTTCGCCTGTCAACCACGGCCAAGAAGAACTCGGATGGCAGTTATAGCGTGACTGGTCAGAAGATTTGGATCACTTGTGCCCAGGTCGCCTCCAAGATGATTCTGCTAGCGAGAACCACCCCCCTGGAAGAGGTTAAGAAGCCCAGCGAGGGACTCTCGCTCTTCTCCATCGATCTGGACAAGACCAAACCAGGTCTCGACTTGAGAAAGATTAAAAAGATGGGTGGACGTGCCGTGGATGCGAACGAAGTGTTCTTCGACAAATACCAGATTTCTGCGGATTCTCTGATTGGGGAAGAGGGTAAGGGGTTCAAAATGATTCTTCACGGAATGAATGCGGAGCGCTGTCTGCTGGCTGGTGAGGCGCTTGGTCTTGGATATGCCGCCTTGAAGAAGGCCACTGAATACGCCCGCGAGCGTGTCGTTTTCCAGCGCCCGATTGGTCTGAACCAAGGCATCGCTCACCCTTTGGCTGATGCATACATGAAGCTGGAGGGAGCTAAGCTAGCCACATACCACGCGGCACGACTTTACGACCAGAGCAAAACGGATCTCTCTGTTCGCCAGTCCGAGGTCGGTGTCGCTGCGAATAGTGCCAAGTACATGGCAGCCGAAGCCGCTTTCACTGCATGCGAGCGAGCAGTTCTTACACACGGCGGAATGGGATATGCGATGGAGTATGATGTTGAGAGATGGTTCCGGGAGTGCTTGGTGCCTCGCATTGCGCCAGTCAGCCGAGAGATGATTTTGAACTTTATTGGTGAAAAGGTGCTGCAGCTGCCTAGAAGTTACTAAGAGAGTAGGACATGGCTTTCCAAGATGGAGCATAATATACAACTAGAGCTTTAAAAATATGGTTGATTTCTCATTTTGGTTTAGTTTCAGTGTTGTGAACCTATAATGAGCGGACTCAGAGTTGAGACAGCACTGGGACCATCCTCGTGTATGTCGGTTTCCTATCACAAATGAATAGGCCCTGGAAGGACGTTCTAGCTAAGTCAGAGAGAAAACAATCCATTTCCATAAGGCCAATCAGAGCCACTGATAATTGCTACCATTTTGACCAATAGACCACTCGATTCTGCTTTGCTTTGCCATCGCTCATCATCGGCTATCAATTGTTAGCGCCGGTAACACTTCCCGGCGAAAAAGTGGGAGGGTATGGTGGCACAAGACTTCCCCACACCGGGCCACCAACATAGCCGGCTTCTCCAAAGCATATAAGCGGGACACGCCCCAACCCGCGGTTGAAATTGCCGTCCCAAGAAACCGGTCACTTACACGCACACGGACACGCATCCCGCCAATCTGGGACCTGGCATGTCTCCAGCAGAAGCGCCCTCGGATGCGCACAGCGAAGAGCCACGGCGCCCATCACTAAATGACGACATGCCGGTTAAGCGGGCGCGTGCGAAGCAGGCCTGTCGCGAGTGCAATGCACGCCGAGTGCGATGCAATGTGACAGAGTCCAACCCTTGTTCCAACTGCCAGGCCTCGGGGGCCAAGTGCGAAGTGCTCCCATCTCGCAGGGGGAGGTAAGGATCTACTGCCGGGATTCGCGTGACGAATGATACAACGGATATTAACAAGCATTCTTAGGTATCCCCGGAAGGGAAGGCGGAAAACTAACACATCTGTTGCACTGAACTCGGAGGCCACCAATGAGGATACAACAGTGTTATCCTCCATCAACTCAATTACAGCCACCGCTTCTGCAATTGGAATCAGCTCGATTTGTAGTCCCCAGGCGAGTGGTGATGCATCAAATGCGAGACTTGCAGCCAGAACACCCTCACCCACAACTGACCCAACAGCCCCTGGGACCTTGTTCTTTGGAGAGTCCAATTTCCTCACTTTGGTACCCGGTCGTCCCCGCCAAGGCGAAGAGTCAAGCCAGAATGAATATCAAAATGGAAACAAACAAAAGACTCGGCTTTTGTTTTCCATCAGCACGCCTCAGTCAGCCTTGGAAGGCGAATCCCCTGCGAGCTGCGATCGTGTTAGTTCTGGAACAGCACGATATCTCCGTGACGAAGGCGCCCTGACACTCCCAGACCTGGCCACATGCATTCCTGCTCTGCAGGCATATTTCACCTGGTTTCACCCTTGTTTTCCCATTCTAGACCGTGCGGAATTCACTCGTCGGCTCGCTAGTTATGACGTATCCTATCTTTTGCTTCAGTCTATGCTCTTTATTGGAGCTACGTATTGCGATCATGACACCATAATCTCAATGGGATTCAAGGATCGCTCAGAAGCCAAGTCGCTGCTGTACACGCGAGCAAGATTGCTATTTCACGCAGACTGGGAGAAGGACCAAATCACCCTTATTCAGTCACTGTTTCTTATGAGCTTTTGGAGAGGTAGCCCATCAGATGTCAGAGACGTTAGGTATTGGTTAGGTGTTGTTATTGGGGTTGCAGAGTCTTATGGGCTTCACAGATCGTGAGTGAACCCCGTCCCTCCTTAATAGCGCCATACTAATCGCAATAACGGCACAGTGCAAGATTCACCACAAGGGATCCTCATTCGGCCAGATTGAGGAGAAGAATTTGGTGGTCCATTTATGTAAGACGAATCACACGCCCAACAAGTGCACGCTAATTATAGAGGAAAGGTACGGGAACGTCAGGCCGCTGCTTCCTTGGGGCTACCCAGCAGGATTAGGGATGATGACTGCGACATTGAACAACTGAGCCCCTCGGATCTCGAGTCCGAGGTGGCGAATGAAGAAGCATCGCTGTTTGGATCTTGCAAGCCTGAGCATATAAGCTATGCAATTAAGATGGTGGAAATTGCACGAATACGTAAGTGATTGAAACGGTATGCGGAAAGGCCAAGACTTAACTAACCAACCCAGTCGGTCGAGTTATTGACGTTCACTTCTTGCCCGGAAGACCGCAATCGACTCCACAGCAAGTCAAGGAGCTTGACCGTATTCTAGAAGCGTGGAAGCGAAGCTTGCCTGAAGAGCTGGGTAGTGGCGTAGAAGATGGCACTGCGTCAGTATGGTCGCATCTTCTCCACCTTGCGTATAAGTAAGAGGCATTGGTACTGAATTACACCTCGAAAGAATTTGCTGACAATTTCAGCCACATTCGTATTTTGATACATCGCCACAGCTTTCTGAAACAAAAGAAGGAAGATGGCAACGGGCAAATTGCCGTGACGGCGGCATCACGCATTAGCCGAATTGCAGAGGACATGTTGGCACAAGGAACACTTCGCTACGGACAAATGCATTTGTAAGTTCTGATGCTATGTGCTAAAAATACTGAATTGCCAACCAGTATCATAGAATTACGAGCCTTTTTGCGGCGCTGTGCATACATGCGATTAGCATCAAAAGAGGTGTAGATGTAACGCGAAGGATCGCGGAGCACCGCGCCCAGATGTGCCTATTAGCACTGCAAGAGATTCAGAAATATTGGAGAATCAACAACAACGTGCTCGACCTTTTTCTTCAATACCTTGACGAGTCCATCGCCAAAAGACTTCATGGAACAACACATGCCGAAGCACACACGCAGGGCACGAGCACACCAGAGCCATTCACAATGTCACAGGGCCGACAAGAACACACCGTAGATGTTGTCGGACAAAATGGCGAAGAGAGATTCGATTTTCCAAGTCCTCAGACGCAGGCCCAGACCAAAGCATTCGAAGACCAATACTTCAACATGCTCTATGGGCCCTGGGAAGGCGAGGATGGCATGGCGGATTTGGGACTAGTCCTCCAGGCGGATAACCCAATCCAAATGGAAAGCCTGAATTTCTTGGGTCGCTCTCTGTAGCCGGATATGACTTCCGAGACTCAAGTTGGCTCGGTCTCTTCGGCTAAGTTCCAAGTAGCCGAAGCTGGACGGCGATCATATCATGACTCCACCTCCCCGGCACCCCACCCAACCCACCTCCGGTGGTGACGCTTACAGCACCAGGTTCACTTTTGGGTACTTCTACACAACGGTACCGCTTGTTCCATGGTTTCAAGTGAGCCTTTGCAGTACCTCACCGGATAGGCGGGATTTCCCATAGATCTACAACCAGTTCAGCCATTCAACTCTCAATTGCTAACCAACACTCCCGATCGGCTCTTAAATTATGGCACAGCTTATACTCCGCCAATCCCCTCGCTGGGTACATCGAGTGGCCTTGGAGCAGCGCCGGGCCTTTTCGGCATCTTCGCGACGGCCCAAAGCCACAGCTGCCGAGGCTTCTTTATATCTTCATGACAACGTTGCTGACAAGACCGTCGTTCGTCATCAATTGATTGACGGAAACCAATTGCAGAAGTTGGCTCTCACCCTCGGCCAGACCACAATTGATGGCGCTGACATCTCTGACCTGCCTCCTGATGCGGGCACCCCAGTGCCACAGGGCTACCACCTCGCGTACTTTACGCCCAATGGCACAGAGAAGGAGCTCGGTGCAGACGGAACTGATCGCACATTCAATGCATCGGCTCCTTTCACGCGAAGAATGTGGGCTGGCGGCAAGATGACATGGCCGCCACCGTCTAGCGGCGCTTCTCTTCGTGTTGGCGACGTGGTTGAAGAGCGGACTCGGCTCATTAGTGCCACAGCCAAGAAGAGCCGCTCCGCTGGAGAGATGGTTCTGGTTGAAGTCGAAAAAGAATTCTGGGGCCCCAACGGGCTTGCCCTTACTGATCAACGGTCATGGGTCTTCCGACCCGAGATTGACCCCAACACGGTGAATTCGGCCCCTAAGCCACTGAATGATGTGACCAATGGACCCTCTTCAATTAAAGATATTTCTAATGGTCAGAATGGTATGCGCTTCTCAGTATATGTAAATACTTCGACCATGTGCTTACGCCAGTCCTAGGCTTCCTGACCCGAGAACTTCGATGGTCATCCGTTGGACTATTCAGGTTCTCAGCTCTCACCTTCAATGGGCACAAGATCCACTACAATGAAGGCTGGTCCCAAAAAGTTGAGAGTCATCCCGGCCTAGTAGTCCATGGGCCATTGAATCTTATCAATCTGTTAAATTATTGGAAGGATGTCCATGGTAATGGCCAGGGCCCAAAAAGCATTTCTTACCGCGCCATGTCGCCGCTGTACGCTGGCCAGACGTATCATATCAGAACGGCAGAAGTTAGAGACACGGACACTGGAAAGGCTTGGGATGTTCTTGTTGAAAAGGACGGCGTTATTTGTATGAAAAGTGAGATTACGAGCCACGATTAATTAATGGAGCTGTACATGCAATGATGTCTATATTCTTCAATACAAAAGACATACCAATTACGCCACCATGCGCTCCATTCTTCTATTTGTCTTGAAAAAAAATCTTGTATTGAGTCTAGAGGTTCTCTCCAAATTGGGCAACATCAATTCCACCCAATTGTGCCCGTTCAAGCATTGCCAACGCTCGTTTGACAATTGGTGCATCGACCATTTTCCCATCGAGTTTCCATGCTCCCTTGCCTTCAGTTATCGCGATAGCATCGCCATTTCGAACTCGTAGTGCCCACTTTAGACTCTCGTCGGATGGTTCAAGCGCTCGTTGAACAAGGTCAACTTGAAGGGGATGGATGCACTGTTTCCCCGTGAACCCAAGAGCACGGCCTTCCTGGACTTCTAGCTCCAGCGCCGCCCGCGACTCCTCACTTGATGGTACAGTGACCATTTTAAATAATACAGAGATGATTCAAGAACATCATGATTTTAAGATACAAGGTCGCTATTAATATCGGGCACACCGGACTTCGGTGTTGGTTTGGGGCTCGGGATTGGTGTTGGCAGTCGGCTATATGTGCTTGCCCCAAACTAACGATCCACTTCGGCCTAGAGCTTCGGCATGTAGCTTGATGGGATGTGAATTGGGCACCAAGTAAGCAATAATTGTAAAAGGCTCTGGAAAGGCAAGAAAAAAGGCAAGCATTAGAGAAAAACTCAAGGTCAAGTCAACTGTTCACTCCATAGCTACCACATGCTTGGCCATCAAATCCGTGGGGGAGAGAAATAACAAGACCGGATCGATCGAGCCACTTTGACTCGCCCGTGACGATGAAATTGTCAATCATGACCTGTGTATTGTTGGCAAAGTCGCCAAACTGGGCCTCCCACATGACCAACGGGTTAGGGTCGGCGAGGGTCACACCATACCCGAAGCCCAGAGCGCCAAACTCGCTAAGCGGAGAGTTGCTGGCATTGAAGGGGGCCTGGTCGACGGAAAGGTTGCTCAAAGGTGTCCAAGTCTCGCCGTTGGCCTGGTTATGAAGCACCGAGTGTCGTTGGGAGAATGTTCCACGCTGAACATGCTGGCCAGTAAGCCGTATCGAGTGGCCGTCCAGGCAAAGCGTCCCGAAAGCCAAAGCCTCCCCAGTTGCCCAGTCGACAGAACCTTCCTTGAACGAATTGAGGCGACCAGCAAAAATTCGTTGCAGATTGGGATGTAGTTCGAACCTGTCTGGCACACTGCTAACCTTTTCTGCAATTGGCTCCAGGATGGAATAGTCAACAGCAGTGGGAGGGGTGGTGTAATGAAACGCCTTTCTCTCAGACACGTATGTCTTAATAGCCTCAAAGGTCTCGTTTAAACGTTCTCCGACCCATTTTATCTGCTCGTCGACCTCTGCAGCTGTGAAAGCACCTTCGGCCACCAGCTTGTTTATGTACATTTCCATAAAAGGAGTCTGATTCGAAACTTGCTTATACATCATTGGTTGGGTAAACGTGGGTTGGTCGAATTCGTTGTGTCCAAATTTGCGATAGCAAACCAGGTCGATGACAATGTCCTCTTAAAACTCGGCTCGCCAGTCGGCAGCAAGTTGGCACACAAAAGTGACAGCTTCAACATCGTCGGCATTGACGTGGATGATAGGAGCGTTAATATACTTGGCTAGGTCAGACGCGTAAGGGGTTGATCGCGAATTCTGGACGTCGGTGGTGAAGCCAATCTGATTGTTGACAATGATTCGGATCGTTCCTCCGACCTGGTAAGCATCCAGCCTTGACAAGCCCAAAGTTTCATACAAAACACCCTGGCCAGCAAACGCAGCATCACCACGCAGAGCAAGGCACATGGTTCGTCTTCGATCGGTGTCACCTTTGGGCTGCTGTGATGCATGTGCGGACCCGGTAGCCACAGGATCCACGGCTTCTAAATGCGACGGGTTGGCCAAAAGCGACAGGCCAACTCGGCGGCCTTCTCTGCTTGTGCCGTAGCATAGTTTCTGTTTCCTCCAGCTTGAGACAAATTCTGGCCGACTTTGCCTGAGTTGATGGTGATGGAGGTACATTGATGCAGATTAAATCGTGGAATAGTTGAGCGGTCCAGCGTCTTGCGACTGGCGACAGTGGACCGTATATTACGAAACATTGTGGTAGTATAGCAGTGATGATGGTCGATACGTAGTGAATTGTTCGTTGGCCCAATCAACCATGCATGGCTATTCGTACCAAGTTCATGGGAATTGATCATGCTGTATGAGATCATGCAATTCTCTCAGAGACCACTCAAGGGAGCCATCGCCTTTCGGTGAAGTAAAGTGATGTGCTGCAAAGATATCATATAGAACCTTGCTGGTGTCGACCAATAAAACAAATAACTAAAGTAACATAAAATAGCAATTAGGCGTGTAGTTGTTATATCATTCTTTTTATGCAAAGTTCAGGGTGTCATCTGTTGTTTTATTGTAAAGTGTTATCAATTGACCTTTACATGTCATTTACATACAATAGCCGGTCTTGAACGTATTGTGTTGGATTTGAACATTGCAAATATAGCATGGATTGCATTGAATAATCGCCACTTTAAATGAAAGCGCCGCCCATGCATCCTCCCGAGTGATTCAACGATCCAGTTCTAAAACCATTCCAACCGAATTTTCTTACCAAAGCTAAAATACAGGTGCTTCTCTCACTTCTTCCGCTTAAACAAGAAGCATGCGAGCGGGGTCCTCAACGTTCTTCTTGATGGCGTTCAAGAAGGCGACGGCCTCTCTGCCATCAATCAGACGGTGGTCGTAAGTCAAGCTGATGTACATCATCTGGAACAAAGTCAATCATCTTGTATGCGTAATTTGATTTCTTCAATTTGTGTCGACCTACCTTTCGAATAACGGCTTCGCCGTTAATAGCCATGACACGGTCCTGCATGCCGTTCATGTTGAAGACAGCGGCCTGGGGGTAGTTGATAAGAGGAGTTCCGAACATGGATCCAAAAGGACCAGGGTTGCTGATGGAGAAGTTGCCTCCCTCGAGGTCATCCATGGTCAGCTTGCCGTCACGAGCCTAGCCACAAATTATTAGCTTAATGAATGAGTCAGAGAGGATGCATGTTGCAATATCTCACCTTCTTGGCCAACTCGGCAACTTGGCGCTCAATCTCAACGATGCTCAGAGACTCGGCGTTCCTGATGACCGGGGTGATAAGGCCCTTAGGAGCGGAAACCGCAATGCTGATATCGACATAGTCACGGTAGGTGATGATCTCCTTCTCAGTGTCGATAGAAGCATTGACCTGAGGGACACGCTGGGCAGCGAGGGTAGCAGCCTTGGTGAAAGCTCCCATGTAACCCAGACGAACACCGTAATCTTCAGCGACCTCCTCACGGTACTTGGATCGCCAAGCAATCAGGTTGGTCATGTCGACTTCCTGCATGGTGGTGAGGGATGCGCAAGTGTTTTGGGACTGCTTGAGGCGGCTGGCAATAGTCTTTCGCATGCGATTCATCTTCTCCTGTTTGATTGTGTCTTGTTAGCGACGGACTGCAAATGTCTAAAAAAAAAAAGCTTGGGGGATGACTTACAACTCGCTCTCCGCGCGAACCAGCAGGGGCCGCCGCAACAGGCCCAGGCTGAGCCTGCTTGGGGGCGGGCTTTGGTGTAGGAGCGGGAGAAGCAGCGGGAGCGGGAGTCTCGGGCTTAGAAGGCTCAGGGGCAGCAGCCTTTTCCTCAGCCTTGGGCTCAGCAGGTTCAGCAGGCTTGGTCTCCTCCTTGGGGGCCTCTGTCTCGGGCTTCTTGATAGCGCCAGCCTCGTCTCCAGTCACGATACGGGCGATATCCTGGCCTACGACAACAGTATCACCCTCGGCGGCAAAGTATTCGGCAATGACACCGGCCTCGGGGGCGTTGACGGCGACGTCGATCTTGTCGGTCTCGATGGAAGCGAGCTCGCCGTCGGCCTCCACAGCTTCGCCGATACTAAGGGGCAGGGAAGAAAGGGTTCCTTCGCTGATGGACTCGGCCATCGGGGGCACCTTGACGATAATGTCGGCATTGAAGACAGAGGAGCTGCTGAAGAGGCGGCGCTGGGGGTCGATGGCGCCGCGCTGGCAGAGGACGGCGCTGTGGGTGAGAGCAGCAACACGGTGGGCGGGCTGGATCTTGGGGATGGCGCGCGACAGGTTGAGGAGGCCGGTCGCGGCCTTGACACGCACAGCGGAGGCCATCTTGAGCTGCTGGCAGGGGAGGTGAGGTGGTGGGAGAGTCGGAGGTGAGGTGGTAACAAGTCAAGTTTGGGTGGATCGAATCTGTCGTGAAGTCATTGCACGGGCACCCCGGATTTCCAACAAACAAGCTAATTGGGCCAATTGGAAGACACCACTTTGTAAACTTGGGATCTTCGCCTACAATAGAACTAGTATTACAGGTTCGGGGGCCTAGGGAGACGTAATTACAGCAATAAAGCCTATACTGAGCTGGATATCGCTGTGCAATGCTCGGGATTATGCTATTGAGCTCCGACTTTTCTCGACGGTTATTCTCCTTGTTACCGAGCTCGGCTATGGAATCCGGCAGTTTGTAGCACAGTTTACACGCACCAATGAAGGCGCTAACTTCACCAAAGGGTTGGGTAAAGGTTTTAGTTGCCTTATTATTGCAGCTCGGTTTCTCTGCGCTTCGTGCTCAGTTTAGTTTGGGTCAGTTTGGCAAAGCTCTTGTTGTGCGCATTTCATAGTTAGCGGCAATGCTCGGCATAGCTGGATGAACGTGAGGCGGAACCTTCCATCCATGTGGCTGACCAAGATGCTGCGCCACATTCGGAATGGAAAGTATGGATTCAAGAGCTGTCGGGCGTCAAGAAATTCCGGGATAAAGAAGAAGGATGCATGCCTTTTTTCTTTCTTTTTTTGGGGTTTTTTTTGCGTGAAATTGCGATGCTAATGTTTATACATTAGAGTGTAATATTCAAGACGGTCTATTGTCCCTGCACGGCGAGTGTTTCACCCGGAATCCATCACTTATGGGATTATGATGGAACAAACTCGACACGTAATGAGTTGACCCATTTTTGGGGCAGTTTTATTTAATTATGGGCAAACTCAGGCTCTGTCATCTACACTCTAATCTCATTCTCCGACAAATCCTGGTCCATGAATGTGGAACAGAGCGAGGTAAAGCTGAATGAAAAGACCCTCTATTCGGGTAATAATAATACCCAACACCGTCTATCCCTCTATCCCAAACTCCAAATCATACCTTCTAGGGTATCCGCGATTTTGTCTAGAATGCAAAAACAAAAGAAAATGCAAATGCCATGAATTTAAGCCACAGCCTGTGCGGCGACCCCAACCAGTTTAGTGTCTTCCAGTCTAACCTTGATGTTAGAAATATCAAGCTTGGTCTCGTGCGCCTCTATGAGCTCTGCTTTTCTATTGATAAAGCTCAAATAAGTCTGCCAGACGACCGCGATGCAGCCAGTGAAAAGAGGGCGGTATTCCATTGGAATAAAGGTAAAGGCGATGGCAGTAAAGGGCGGCCAAAACTTGGCCGAGGTGACAAATGTCTCTGGAACAGTGTTCTTGACTCGTTCAACAGCTCCTTCGAGGCCTTCGCCGGACAAGACAGCCTGCGCGCCAAAGAAGAAGGTGTTGAAGCTCGGGGTGTACACCACCTGGCTGAAGACAATCTTGGCAGCCAGTGACAACCATCGCGACGAGTAGTTGAAACTATTTGAGAGGAAGAGAAACCTAGAAGAGGTTAGCAATGTGTTTTTGACATTGACAAGAGAATTGCTTCGTACCATTTGTAAACAGGGATTGCAACAATACCGCCAATTATCAGGCTTCGGGCAGTCCTGAGTGGATCATAATCGTTTCCACCGATGCTTTGGGCACTGATATCGCCGCAGAAATAAATAACGATGGCCGTCCAAAACTGCGTAGCATACGGCCGTGCCCTTTGTGAATCGCCGTATGCTTGTGCAACCCTCGTCAAAGGGCCGAGCCGTTGCCAAACCGGGAGCGGCGCAACAGCCTTGGGCGCAGCGCCGCTGGGTTGGGGGTTTGGCTCGAGGGGTTTAGCGCCGTCGCCAGGCCCCTTGACAGGGGATGAAGACTGCGGTCGGCGCTGGAGTTGAAAAACTCGGTTCCTGGGGCCAAACCCGAGCCCGAGGCCGTTCCTCCGCACGGAGGCACGGAGCAGCATGGTCGTCATCGTGGGTCGATCCGGCGGCACAAATTGTTGTAAGACGGAAGTCACAGTGGTAAGGGAGAGGATATTATCAACCCGTCCTCGGCGCAAGTTGGGCGCTGGCCGAGGTCGGTCGCAGCGGAAATTCTGCAACATAATAAGGCGCGAACAGGTGGAACGGGTCTCGGAGCCAGCGTTAGCGCACCCAGAATTTCCACAGATAGAACCAGCGCCGCGACGGGATTGGCCTGGGCCCTGACACGGTGGGGGTCTGAGATAGCCGATGAATCCCGGAGAACGCTGCTGAGATATGCCATCGGCAGTCCACTTCGAGACAAATCTCCATGGGGGCAGGTTATCGCGAGCCAATAAATGCTTTCTAAAGGCGCAAGTATTCGCTGGTTTGGAATTGACCATTCAGTTCCAAGAACACGAGGTGCAGACGCATTCAGGACCGAGCAAGTCTGGTCCATGATGGAGGTTTATTAGCCACGGTAAGTCGCCAACAGCTCAAACCTTTGCAAACATAGAATTCTGGCACATGGGGCGCCGCGAATCAACGGACATAAGACCTAAATGTACAAATATAACCAGAGAAGGGAAATGGTGACACATTTCACGTTACGCGCCTTAGCTTGGCGTTTAACAAATCAGCGATGGCCAACAAACCTGCTTATTTGTCCCGTGGCTTGATATTCTGAGGTGGAGTCGCACCTAACAGTTAAGCACTCAACTGCTGGCCCGTAAACCTCAGTCCACGGGCAGTTCAAGATTTGCCTCCAGCATCTCCCAACAGCGTGTGAAAAGTCATATTTAGAGGTCCTCAATATGGAGATTGACTCTTCAACCACCGAAATACGCCCTCCAGCGCTCGAATTCCACACTGCATATGCTGAAGCTTACGATCCCAGCCAGCAAAAGTTTGAGTTGGCGAGCCTACGCTGCGATCCTCCCGAAGAGCTAGAGGGATGGGTTAAAACGAACCAGGTTCCTTCACGGGCATTAGATGTGGACATGTCCCTTTCCAATATCTACCACACCTCCGGGAAGTTATACACTATTCTGAAAAGCCCGCACGAGATCCGTGTGCTCGAGATTAAGCCGGGCACGGCTGATGAACCGTTGCAAGCCTCTCTTTGCTCCATCGAATGGTTTAAAGCGGATCAGGTTCGTTCATGGGCATTGAATAAGAAAATACCCATTTCCAATATCCAAGACAACTCCGCACAATTGTACAAGCCTCTAGTCGATCCGTACGAGATCCGTGTGCTCGAGATTAAGCCTGGCACGGCCAATGAACCACTGCAAGCCTCCTTGCATCACTGCTCTATAGAGTTCGATGACATCCATTTGCCCACTGGAACAGGTAAGAGCAGATATGCTGTCCCGATCAAATATGCTCTTAGCATCCAAAACCTTGAGAAGCCGGTTCGTTACACTGCGTTGAGCTATACATGGGGTCCCCGAGTCTTCGAGGCAGAGATTGAATGCGATGGCCATGTAAAAAGAATTACTAGGTCTCTGGAAACAGCGTTGAGGCATCTCCGTCAGACAGATCGCTCGGTCGTCATGTGGATTGATCAAGTGTGCATAAACCAAGCAGACACCAAGGAAAAGGAGCAGCAAATTCCACTAATGTCTAAAATCTACCGCCGTGCGCAAAATACCATCGTTTGGCTGGGTGAAGGGAGCGCTGGTTCTGACTCGGCGATGTGCCTACTTGAGGATTTCAACTATCGTCTGCAATTTTCCAACTCGAATATTTCCCCTACTGAGTTCAAGCAAATGTGTCTCCCACCCCCAGATTCTAATGATTGGAAAGATGTCTGGGACGTGTTATCCCGGGCATGGTTCACACGTGTTTGGATTATTCAAGAGACCATACTCTCCGGAAACTTGTGGGTGGCTTGCGGCGATACTATTGTCGCCTGGGACTCTTTAGCCACCGCCTGTACACATCTCACCACATGCGGGATATCTCGGTGGTTGCAAGGAAAGTTTGCTCCTGATGGGAGAAAGTTAAACGACCAAGATGACGTCTGTATGAGAATTTACAAACTCAGCATTATGGAAAGTACACGCTCATCTCTTTTCTACTTGCTAGTTGACACATGGCCTGCACAGTGCGATGATCATCGTGATAAGATATACGGGCTTCTTGGAATTTGTGAGGATAGCGATAGAAAAGCGATCAAGCTTAGTTATGCAGACGATTACACTGCTTCCATGCTTTTCCGCGATATGGCAGTTCATCACTTGGAAACAGCTAAAAATTCAACCCAGCTAACTTCTGTTCTTTGCTCTACAGAGCACTGCTTGGATGAGATGCCCTCTTGGGTTCCAGACTGGAGGAAGCCCCGCCAAACCTCATCTCTTGGATATTCGACCTCAACCTGGAATATTTATAACGCTTGTGGGCATTTCAAGAAGCCGGAACCTGGACAAAGCGCGTTTGATATCAAGCTAGATGATCAGGACAAGCTTTGTGTACGGGGCATTCTTTTTGACAGCCTCATCGAGATCAGTGATGTATTTGTTGATCCTGACCTAAGTTATCACAATCCCACGATCGAAAATAAGGATCTTATCGCGTCTTCTGACTTTGCCTTGAAGCTCCAGAAGCTGAACGATGATAACACGTTGTTTGATGTATTTTGGCATACTCTTGTAGCCGGTAAAGATGACACAGGCAGAGTACAATGTCCGCAAAGTTACGCCCAGGTTTTCAGTCTCTTACTGGACGAGTCCACTGGTCGATCGCCGTCACTTCCCGGTCAGACTTACTCAGAGCGTCAAAAACGGCCGAAAGGAAAAGGAAGGTTGGAGTTATCTAACTTGAGCCAACGAGCCCCTGGCAAAATATTCCAAGAGGCTCGAACCGCGATGAAGGCCGCATTACGGAATCGCCGACTCGGGATCACCAAGAAAGGACACTTAGGCTTATTTCCTCTGCAAAGCAAAGACGGGGATATAATTTCTGTGTTGAATGGTTGCCACCTACCGTTCTTAGTGAGACCTGCAGGAAATGGTATGTTCCGGCTGGTTGGTGAGTGCTATGTCTATGGAATCATGAATGGAGAAGCTGTAAGCCAGTATACCAGCCTGCCAGAATTAGTTTTTATCTAGTATTCAGAATCTATCATTGAGATTGTATTGCTTTGGATAATCTTCAAATTTGCTGTGCCATGGCCCATTCCCACCATACCTGTGTTTTTGGCACACCGCCGTATAAATCGAACAGGAACAACCAATTGCCTACACCTGAACTGGCCGTTGAGGTGTAATTGAAAAATTTATCAATAGCGTCATCAGAAGGAAGTGTGTCATGAGCCACAGCAGTATCTCTCGCATAGAGATGATCCTGGGAAGGGATGGCAATAGATCTAGTGAAGAGACCGTTCATAAAATCCATCCAAAATGTACTTGCTGCTGTGGTTTTACTTGTCGATGTGGGTAGCTGGCCGTCCAGATTCACAGCCTCAAACCCCTCCTGTGTGCCAAAGAGCGCACGAGTTACTGAAAATGAGGAGCTCATAAGTATACCAGAAGCTCCAAGCTTTCGGGACGTATTGGAATTAGCCATGATCTTTTGGTATGCCTTCAAGGCGCCGGAGATGACGGACTTGTCGGAGGATGTGTAGGTGTAAGTGAAAGTTACAGTCTCCTGGGGCCTAGCCTTTGTCTGAAATTTAAATTCAGTGGCAATACAAACGCTAGCAACGGCGCCTCTCATGGCCCAAAATAAGTCTCGATTCTGGTTCTTAGTTGCGCGGGCAACAGTTCCATTTGCTAGGACAACTTCAACCTCTAGAATGTTGTCGACGGCAAGGCCACGCTGGCGAGAGAGGAATCCCATTCCCCCAAGCATAATATGGTCTCCTACTCCAACTATGGCAGCAGAACCATGAGGCATACATCGGCCTTGCTTATCTAAAGCCTCAACCATCCCCTCGAGAAGGTTACCAGTCCCGACGGCAGCAACCTCGGTTGATGAATCATGCTCGATTTGCTGAAGTGCTTCATATCGACGACTACAGCATTACCGGCACCCCCCAGAACTGAAAATACCATTAGTAATTGGAAATCGCTAGTAAGATTGATAAAAGGGAAAGTAAAGCGTGATATACTTGCATTTAATGATAAAATCTCGGCGGCCACTACGGGCTTGAACTTTTCGGGTGTGCTTTGAGGTACAACCAAGAACATTGGAAATTTCTTCGGTTCTATTCAGATAAACCACAGCCATGGGATTGTACTCGTAGTTGAGATTATAATAATTGACATTGGTGTTGATATAATATTTTTCATGTCTGAACTGCGCTCGTGAAGCATCTCGGCTAACAGTATCAGTCAACCAGTTTTCAAGTTCCCGCCAAACAACAGAAGGCGCAGCATAGGTTTCAAGCCTAACAGCGGACAAAAGAAGTAAGGTACGTAGAAACATTATGAAAAAGAAAGAGCAGATTTTAAAAAGACTCTTGACGAATGCGAGTCGATTGCTTTGGACTTTTGATGCTTGTACAATAACGGCAGCGGAATCAGGAAGGTATTTATCCTTTATCCTCTAAAATACTCTTTACCTTAAATTTTCTCTCTTGCAATATATATAGCATATCCTATTTGTACTCAAAGTTCTATACAAAAATGCAATATTAAAGACAGTAGCATGCAATTTCCCAACCTGGTTAGCCACCTGTTCGCGAGTATGAGCAGTTGGATTCAAACTTGTTGCCACCCACTGTATACGAGCTAGAACGACGGCACCGAATCACTTCTGTTTACGGAGGTCACAGCCAAAATAGCCGAATTGACGACCACAGTGATGAGCCATTGGAATTACCGCAACCGACCCAAAACAACATACAACAAGGGATAATAGCATAGTTGATCAACCGGACTATCACGGGTTGGGTCGGGATTTTCGGGATTGTCAGGATCCCTCGCGATCGCCAGTCCCGGCCGCTCGAGGAATTCATCCATAACTAGCTAGCAATGGAACCTATTAAAAATGGATACAGAGCCCTCTAATAGAAAGAAATATATTCAAGTTAACCTACGACTAATAGAGCAGGCAATAGAAGTTGTAAGTCTACGCTCTCATAGTATGGTGATCGTGCATGTCTATCTCAGTTGACTTGAACTTGTACCACTCGCCGAGGCTTTTTTCAATGCACTATGTGGGCCCGGCGCCAAGACAATGTGGTCTAGCAAGCTGTTACTCTACTGACTGTGTTTCAAGCACAAATGCAATTGCTTACTGTTGGAACGTTATTTGCCCCGTTAAATAGCATGTGTTTTTGCATTTCGGCCATTAATAACAAGGCTGCTAAATAGCCTTGCCTAGACCCAGAAGAGGTATTGTTCTGGATTATATAATATAATCCTAATACTATCTTTGGGCCTTATAGCCCTAGCTAGCTAGAAGAGATAGAAATAAATATAATAAGAATTCCCTTAATAGCTATTAGACTTATAACTATAAAAATATTATAATAATACTTAGGATAAATCTATATTAATTAATCTAGGAATAGTTTATATTATTTTTTAGATTAGTAAGATATTAAATAAAGAGGTATAGCTTTAAGTAATTAATTAGGAAATTATTAGTAAAAATATTTATATATTAATTAGAATAATATTATAATTATTATTATTAGTATATAAAAGATTAATATAATAATTATTAATAAAATTCTTTATATTTATTATATAAAAGATTCTTTTTTTTTATTTTATTTAAATAGAATAATTCTATTATTTAGATAAAAAAAGAGCTAAAAATATAAAGAAATTTTAAGCTAATTATAAATAAGATCTTTTTTTAAAAAATATAATTATATTATAAAAAGAGATTATTTAAATATATTAAAAGAAAAAGGAAAGATACTAAGAATTTATTTTAATTTTAGATTATCTTAAATTTTTAGTTATCCTAGAAATTTAGGATTTATATTATAATCTTAATAATAAGATAAATATACCTAATATAACGGTCTGGTCCCGGCTCTAATAGAGGAAATAGCAAAGCTTTAATAGCTAGGTATTAAAGGGCCAAGGGTGGGCACTTTATAGGCTAATTAATAAAGAGATATTATTTATACCATTGGTTTATATTAATAGGATAGATTAGGTATATTAGGTCTATATAAAAGGTAAAAATATAATAAAGGTATATTATATCTAGTAATAGGTCAATTAATTAAAATAAACAATTAAAGGTAATTAAGTTATATTAAAAGCTAAGTTATATCCTAATAATAATAACTCCTAGAAGTCTTAAATATATACTAATATAAATAAGCCCTTGGAGTATCTAAGGCCTTAGTGCTAAGACTATATACTCCAAGCTATACCTTTTAATTGGTTATTATACTAAGTAATAAGCCCTACTAATAAAAATAAAAAGTAAGTCTTTATTTAGGCTTCTATTAGTATAATAGTTTAATTCTAGAGTAAGTTAGTTTTAGGTTATAATATAATGCTTTCCCTCTAAAGGTCTTATCCTTAAGACTATTATAGGTTATCCTTTTAGCTTTTTTCTTCCTTCTCCTATAGCTTTATTTAGTAAGTATATCCCTTATATTTCCTTATCTTTATTAATATTATACCTTATTAAACTTTATTAAAGGAGTCCCTTTAGAAGAGGTATAAGAATTAGGATTTATTATTTTATATAGATTTATTTAGTACTAGGGGGCCTTCCTATAAGTAGTATTTATAGATGGATTATAAGTATATTTTTAGGTTTAGTTTTACTTAGTATAATAAGTATATTTTAGGTTATATACCTTATAATTAGGTAGGTTTAGATTTTATAATCTATAAATATAGCTAGGGTTCTTTTTATTTTTATATATATTAATAAGTAAAGTATCTTAGGTGGTTTAGGAAATAAAGAAGTTATATAAGTAATAAGATAAGATAAAGAAGTAATTAGGATTATTATATATATTTTTTAAAGTATTATAAAAAGCTTTTAAGGTATTATAAAAGGTATTTAAAGGTACTTAGATAGTAATATTAGCTATATAGTCTTAGGTAATAATAGTATTTGCTAAGCTTAAGTAATTAGATAAAATGGAAGAGTATCTAAAGGCAATTAGTCTTTCTATGGTAGAGTTAATTAAGGCTTAATTATTAGTATTCTTACTAGACTAAGCTAATGCTTATCTTAATAATAGTTTAACTATTGCTTCTTGCAAAGGAACTTATCTAGTTTCTTTAAGTAGTATATAAGGTTTTGTGGTAGTTCCTATGTTTCCTTAGTATATCCTTTCCATTTTATATAATAATATATTTTTCTATTTATTATGCCTTTTTCTAGGATCTTTTTAATAGTATATTCTTTCTATAATTTAATTGCTAGCTTAATATATAATCTTATATTTACTATAATAATATTAGTAATAGATTTAAGTAAGGAAATATAAAAGATTAAATGAATTTTAATATCTTTTAGCAGATTAAGTTTATAATTATTTTATAAGATTTTCTTCTTTATAAAGTATAGACTAATATACTTAAGATTAAGTTTTTTATTTTATTATTTTATAGTAATATTTTTTATAGCTAGGAGGATTATATCCCCCTCCTTAAAGGATAGACCTTCTATCTATTTAGGATTATAATATTTTTTTATTTATATATAAATAAATTTGAGTTTTATCTTTATCTTAAAGTATAATTACTATATCTATTTAAATTTAAGTAATACTTTTACTTTAATTAGTCCTTTTAATTTAATATAAAATATATTAGGGGTAAATCTGAAGTTAGTAAATATAGGTATAATCTTAATACTTAACTAGTAAAATATATTAAGGGCAAGCTAAGTAATTAGTAGTTTTTCTATTTAATCTATTTGCTTATAGTTAATATAGTATTATAAATAGTACTTAATCTCCTGATTTTACCTTTCGGTTTATTTATTAACCTAGGATTAGAAAGTAGTAATAAGCTTATACTATAGACCTATAAAGGCTATTAGTCCTTACTAGAACTTAGATATAAATAGCTATCCATGGTTTAAGATAATCTTAACCGGCAGTCTATATATTATAATTATATATTAAAAGAAAAGGTAAGTAAACTACTTTTTATTTATAGCCTTTTTATAAGGAATATAATAAGTAAACTTTATAAATTAATTAATAATAATAAAAATAGTATTATAATATTTACTAATAGTAGGATTTATTAATAATAATAAATTAGTAATAAAGTCTATAGTAATTAATTTCTATAGTTTTAAAGTAATTGGAATAGGCTATAATTCACTATATAGCTTATATTATAGTGATTTTATTTATTGGCAAAGTAAATATTACTTAATAATAGCTTTTACCTTTTTCTTTATATAACTAAAGAAAAATATCTATTTAATTTATTTAAGGGTTTTATTTATATCTTTATATTTATTTAAAGGATATTTATAAATTTCTCTAATTAGATTATTCTATAGTTTATTTAGAACCTATAGATATATTATTTATTTGTTTTTTAGGAGTGCCTTATTATATTCCTTAATCCTATATAAGAGTAGATTGCCCTATTCCACTGAGATAATAAGCTTACTAGCTTAGTTTATAGGCCTATAAGAACTATAGCTACCTATAATTACTCTAAGGGGCTTATAATTCTTAGAAATTAGCCTTTATAGTTTCTAATATCTAAGGAAAGTATAATTCTCTTACTATCCTTCCCTTTAGATTATAATTATAATCTTTTTATTCTTAATTATTATACTACTAATAGGGGCTTATTTAAGGTTACTCTAAGGTATATACTATAATAACTTTTTTATAATTATTTTCTTTTTTTTATAGTAATTAGAGTATTTACTAATAGTATTTACTTAAGTATTCTTAGTACCTTTAATATATATAATATAATAATTAAACTTAGATAAATATTTAGTATATTATAGCTATTATTTACTAAGCTTCTAAGTAATTATAAAGTAAGATATATTCTTATGGTCTATAAATACTATGATCTTATAGTAATTTCCAAGGAGATATTATTAGAACTCCTTAAAGGTATTAATAATTACTAAAAATTCCTTATTATAAATAGGGTAATTAAGTTTAGCTCCTTATAACTTATATAAGTAAAATATAATAGGGTATAATTTCCCTTAATTATCCCTTTATCTAATCTAGGCTCTAATAGTATAGTTAAAGGTATTTATTTCTAATTTAATTAGTTAATTAGGGTTAAATATTATAAATACTAGCTTAGCTATAATAGTATCTTTTAACTAATTAAATACTTCTTATGCTTTTAATTCCTAGATAAAAGGTATCCCTTTCTTTATTAAAGTAATAAGAGGCCTTATTATCTATCTAAAGTTTTTAATAAATTTATAGTAGTAATTAGTAAATCCAAGGAATGATTATACCTTGGTAAGGTTCTTTAGTTCCCTTTAGTTCTTTATTATAGTAATCTTCTTAGGGTCTATTTAGATCTTATTATATAATATAATATATCCTAAGAATTCCACTTCTTTAGCATGAAATATGCTCTTCTCTAGTTTAACCAATAGGTTAGTATCTTAAAGGGCTTTTAAAACCTAGTGGATATATTGCTTATAATCTTCTTTATTTTTTAAGAAGATAAGGATATTATCTAGGTAGTAGATAATAGAGATATCTAAGTATTCTTATAATATATTATTAATTATCCTTTGAAAGGATATTAATATATTAGTAAGTCCAAAGGGTATTACTAAGTACTTAAATAGCCTAAACTTTATTTAAAAGGCAGTTTTTTATTTATCTCCTTTCCTAATATATATTAGATTATAGGCTCCCTTTAGATTAAATATAATAAACCACTTTATTCTATATAGCCTATTCTTTATCTTATTAATAAGGGGCAATAGTATATAGTCTTTAATAGTAATATTATTAAGCTATTAGTAGTCTATAATAAGGCAAAGTTTTCTATTCTTCTTTGGAATAAATATTACTAGATAATTAGCTTTAGAGTTTAATATTTATATATATCCTTTTTATAGTATATCTTTAATATACTCCTTAAGAGTATTAAGTTCTACTTAATTAAAATTATAAATTAGGAAGAAATAGGTACTTACTCCTTCCTTTAATATAATTTTATAATCCTATTAATTAAATTTAGGTATTTTAATCTTAAGTTTATTTACAAATAACTATTTATAGATATAGTATTATAGTAGTATTTTATCTAGTTAATTATTAGTAATATCTTCCTTTATCTTTTAAAGGTCCTAATTAAGCTATTAAAATTATATATAAAAATAGGTAATAATTCTTTGCTATTTTCTCCTTAGACTAGCCTTATACTTATACTATATTCCCTTTAGTAGTAAGCTATTATTATATATAGCCTTTGTATAGTTAATACTAAAGATTAGAGATCTTAAATTATTATTATTTATATTACTAGCTATATTATACTCTAAGAGTATTTATACCTAGCTAATATACTAATTAATATATAGGTTATACTAGTATAACTATAGGTACCCTAGGATTAGATTATATATCCTAATATTAATAATATTAAAGGAAATACTATAGTTCTTCTTATTTACAAAGACCTTAAGGTAATTAATCTTTTAGCTAATTACTCTATTCTTATAGTTAAACATAGTGCCTTCTAAGTTTAACACTATATAGGGATCTATCTTATCCTTTTATAGTAGCTAAAGTTAGTTTATAATTCTTAGGTAAATATAATTTATTTTAGCTCTACTATTTACTATAGTATTATACTATTACCCTTTAATATATACTTTTATTTTAAGCTATCTAGGCTTCTTACTATTAATAGTATATAAAGACTTAATAGATAGCTCTTTTAATAGCTCCTTTCTATAAGGGGGGCCAAAAGGTAGCCTATTAAAACTATAGCTTTGCTATTATAGCCTATAGTTCTAAGGGGCTATCTTAGGCATTATTCCCTTATAATCCTACTACTCCTATTACTCTAATATAAGGGATATATAATATTTTTTATAGTAATTAATAATAAATCTTACTTTTTAATTATAATAAGAGTTTTTCTAATTATAGGGATTAATTTCCCCTTAGGTATAGGAGTCCCTTTAGTAATCCTTCTAATTATTTGGATTATTATTTAGGGTTCTTTCTTAGTATATATAAAATTAATTTATTTTTTGCCTTTTAGAATAGGTTTAAATTATTAGTTAGTATTAAACTTAGAATACTTATAAAAAGTATATCCTTTCTTATTATAATTCTAATAAATTATCTAAGAGAGGTCCCTTTCTTATTAGGTATTACTAAGTTCTATAGATCCTAAAGCTATCCTATAGAAGGTTAAAGGGTTCTTCTTTTGCTCTATATTAGTAGATTAAGTAGCTCTTTTCCCTATTTTTTTTTGCTATTGCCTTTAGTGTAAGTAGATATTATATTAGATAGCTAATATTATATACTTATTAAAGTAAGTAGGTAAATTAAGTTTCTTATATATCTTATCCTATATATTCTCTTTTAGGCTATAATAGAACTTATTAATAAGGGCCTTATTATCCTAGTTAACTTTTACTATATAATACCTAAAATTAGATAGATAAAAACTATAAAATCCTCCTTAAATTAGATTTTAGAGTTTCTAGATAGCCTTTTATTTCTTATTGATTTTTCTATATAAGCTAATAATTTTCTCTTTAAAGTAATTAAAGCTAGTAAATATCTTCTATATCTCTTCCTTCTATTTCTCTAAGGAATAATAAATAAAATTACTTAAATATAGTTCTATATTATATAGTACCTTGCCTTCTATATATTTAATTATATATTAGACCTTAAGGTCTTCTTATGTAAGATACTATAGGAAGTAGTAATAATAGGATCTTAATAATATAATCTATTTATATAAGATTATTACTAAACTATTCTACTTAAAGGATTTTAAGGGTTTAATTATTTCTCCTAGGTCCTTTTAGTAAACTATTAGTACTAATATAGTGCTAGGCGCAATAAGTAGCGCAATAGGCAGCTACATAGTAGGTATATTTATCAGGGATTTTAATCCTACTAAGCTTATAAGCTATAAATTAGTCCTTTAAATATTTATTATATTAAGGGCATTTTATAATACTATCTTTATATATACAAGGCATTTATTGCTAAGCTATAAATTATTAGTAAGCTAATATATAATATTATTAAGTTATTTATTCTTATACTATATAGCCTTAATTTACTTATCCTCTTTATTATTAGTTTTAGCCTTTTTTATACTCTTATTATTAATTAGAGCTTTAAAAGTAAAGGTACCCTTCCCCTTAGGTTAGGATAGTCCTAATATAGTAGGTTAAGATGCTATTATAATAATATTATATAGGGTTAATATAGATAATCTACTAAATAAAAGCTTTTAATATATAATAGTCTAGTCCTAGCTCTAATAGAGAAAATAGTAAAGCTTTAATAGCTAGGTATTAAAGGGCTAAGAGTAGGCGCTTTATAGGCTAGTTAATAAAGAGATATTATTTATACTATTAATTTATATTAATAGGATAAATTAGGTATATTAGGTCTATATAAAAAGTAAAAATATAATAAAGGTATATTATATCTAGTAATAGGTTAATTAATTAAAGCAAATAATTAAAGGTAATTAAATTATATTAAAAGCTAAGTTATACCCTAATAGTAATAACTCCTAGAAGTCTTAAATATATACTAGTATAAGTAAGCCCTTGGAGTATCTAAGGCCCTAGTACTAAGACTATATACTCTAAGCTATACCTTTTAATTAGTTGTTATACTAAGTAATAAGCCCTATTAATAAAAACAAGAAGTAGGTCTTTATCTGGGCTTTTATCGGCATAGTAGTTTGATTCCAGAGTAAGTTGGTTCTAGGTTATAACACCTAAAGATATTTAAATAGTAATTTAATATTTTATTATTATATATAATAAAGTAGAATTTATAGGAAAAAAGCTATTTAAAATATATTAAGTATATTTTAAAGGAAAAAATAAAGTATATTAAAAAAAGGTAGAAGGTACCTAATATACTAAAATATAGGATTATTTTCTTTTTAAAGAAATTTTCTTTAAAAAGAATAAAGTATTTATTTTACTTAAATTTATATAAGCTCTTTAGCTTAAAGAATTTTATAAATAGATTATTAAGGAAATTAAAAATATAAAATAAAAGATTAAAATATTTTTAATTTTATATAAAAATAAAAAGTTCCTTAAGAATATTATCTTAATAAAGGTATTTTAAATACTTTCCCTAAAAAAGAATAAAAAGAAGAAAATATACTAAATTTCCTTATTTTTACTAATTCTTCTAATCTCCCTAGCTCCCCTAAAAGAAAGAAAAGAATCCTATAATTAAGACCCCTATTACTAGGAAAAGATATTAGATAATATACCTAATATAAAAAAGCTTATTAATCTTAAGAAGCTTTATATAAAGAAAATAAAATATAAAGGAAAAGAATATAATATCTTTAAGAGTAAAGCCTATATTTTTTATATAATATATAAATAAGCTAGTATTCCTTAAGTATAGTTTATAGAAGTATTTTTTATTATATTTAAAGAAAAAGCTACTACTTACTATTATAATAATATATATAACCCTTATAAGATCTTATCCTTTTATTAAATAAAAAGAATAATATAAAAGAAATATAAGAATAAAATAATATATTAAAATTATCTTAGGAGATAGTAAGAAGTCTTATTTATTAAAATACTCTAAAATAATAGGAAATTACTATAAAAAGAGATCTTAGAAAAGCTTTTCCTAGAACTAAAAAACCTCTAAAAGGTAATTCCTATACTTAACTAAAGTAAAGATATACTATAAATATAAGTTATTAGTATTTATAATAATATTAAAGATTTCTCTTATTATCTCTAAAAACCCTTAAATACCTATAAAGGTATATATTATTAGCTTTAAGCTATACTAGGGAATATACTTATATTAAAGGTAATAATAAAAGAAGTCCTTTAAAATAATAATTTAAATTAATTTTAAACTAATTAAATATACTAAGGATAGACTAAAAGCTATTATTAGTATCCTTAAGTAAATAAGGGTAATAGAGCTTAAACCTATTCTATATAACTAAGTTAAAAAATATACTATATTTATAAAAAGCTAGGCTATTAGTTAAGAAATTATATTATAAAAGAGAGAAAGAAGTTATATTATAAGTTTAAAAGGAGCTATATTAATAAGGTATTTTTAATATTCCTAGCTTAGTATAAAGGGCCTAATAATAACTTTAATAATAATAAATCCCTTACCTTTAATAAAAAGAAAGACTAAGAAGGAATAAGTAAAGCCTATTATAATAGTAATATATAGTATACCTTTTTTATAGGCTTAGCAAAGATTAATATACTCCTTATTTTAAACTAACTTACTAATTAAGTAATCTTATATTTCTTTACTAAGAGTAACCCCTTTAAAAAGAAAAAAATAAAACCTTATAAGCTAGTTGTGGGTAGGTCCCGGGGGTTGTTATAACACAATTAAGGTCACAGGTAATAGCAGCTACTAGGTTGTAATAATTATCATTATTCTTATCTAACTCTGCTAGCTATCGCGGGATTAAGGCAGTATTAAGGCCCAATAGTCATATAAAGAGGTACATATAACCAGCTTCCTAGACTGTTATTTTGTTAATTAATTTACTATTCTAATACTAGAGCTTTTCTCTTTTAAAAGGATAATAGGCTTAGCTGTGGATAGCTATAACTATTAAACCTATCCTTCTTCTTATTTTTACCCCTCTAATTAGCATTATTATTCCTTATAACCTAGCCTTCTATTCGAATAATTACTTTATTACTATTAATAAACCTCTTAAGCACTTAGTTTAGAGATACTTTAGTAAATATATTAGTAATATTATTATCTCTGTTAATCTATCTAATTTTATATAATTCTTACTATTTATATAATTACCTTAGAGCTATAATATTAATTATAAGCTATTTCTCCTTTATTATTCTAAGTTTTATAAGGCATTTATATAGTAAATATAAATTAATATATATAATAATTAGAATTCTAGGATTTTTAAGTTAATTAGTTATTTAGTTAATAGTGGTTATTATTATAAATATAATATCTATTCTAGTAATTATACTATATATCTCTAAGGCTAGAATACTATATATAACTCTTTAGCATTTTATTAAGCTATAATAGATAATATTCCTATTTATTATAAAGATTCTATTATTAAGTTATTTATTAGCTAAGATAATAATAAATCTAAATTATAAGAATAGGTTAATATTATTTGCAAATACTCTATTAATAAATATAAATAGCTTTATAATTAATAGCTTAATTAGAATAAATATTAATTTATAGTTAAGATTATTCTTTTACTATATAAGTTATTAGTTTAGAGCTTTAATATAGCTTATATTAGGTTCCTAGTATTATATTACTACTAATAGATCATAGTATACTTCTAGTTAATAAATAGAAGCAATATAAGCACCTCTTGCTTATTACTCTATATATTAATACTTTACTATAATTATATCTTTACTATTAATAATTATAATTTTCTTACCTTAACCTTTTTAATAGATAGTAATATTATTCTCCTCTATTAATATTATAATTATACTATTAAATATAAATAAATAATTTATTATTAGCTTCTCTTTTAGCTTAGCTTTAAAGGAAGCTTTAAAAAGTTATTTCTTTTCTATTTATAAAAATACTTTATCTAAGGTACTAATAGTATTATTAGTCTATATTCTAATAATGCTAAATACTATATTTTCTTTTAATAATATTAATAAGTATAGATTAAATATTAATATATTTATCTAGAGCTTTTTTCTATAGTATTTATTATATATTACTTACTAGTATATCCCTGCCTCTAGTATTTTATATAATAATATAATTATCTTTATAATTATATTAAAAGGGTATTTATAGTAAATACTATCTAATAAGCAAGCTAGGATAATCCTATTTAGCTTTATTTATAATTAGATATATACTTAGATAATATTATATAACTATAGAAAGATACCTTAATTAATTAGGAATAGTATAAGTACTAGAATAAATTATTAGCTATATCTTTAGATAATTAGTAATTATATTAAAATTATCTCTTTTCCTTTATTAGTATATCCTTAGATAATAAGTTATAATTTCTTATATAGGGTATTAGTTGTTTTACCTTTAACTTTATTAATAACTTATAATTTAAAGACTTTTATACCTCTATATACTTTTTTATTATATAGAATAAATTTAAATATACCTTAATAAATTAAGCCTTTAATCTCTTTACTTATTAATACTTTAAATAGTTTTCTAGGGTTTATAATAATTCCTTTTTCTTAGAATTATAAGGAGAATTTAAGATTAACTTTTTCTTTATTAAAGATAAATATCTTATTATAATTAACTTTATATTTAAACTAGAATACTAGGTTTATTATTAAAGGTATTTTTAGGTTTCTACGGGGTTAGCCTTTACCTCTCTTTTATACTAAAGGGGCTAGTTTAAGCTTAATAATATTCTTATGGGGGTACTTTCTTCTATATCTTAGGGTTAGTAAGGTATTTGTTATTTTTATTGGATTCTTTTGAGGTTAGCCTTTGCTTTATCTTTATATTAGTAGGGGCATATTAAACTTATTATTAGGCTCTTCTTCTAAAGTTATTACTTCCTCTAATTATAGGATTAACTTTTATTCTAATGGTATTAGTTCTACTTTAGGGTCTTTATAGAATAGTTTAATAACTATTGCTCAGAAGATTATAGGCCCTTATTCTCCCTTAATTATATAGGTTTTATTATTAGTAGTAATAAGAGTATATAGTCCTATTTATTTGCCTTTCTCTTGCTATACTTAGACCTTTGATTATAATAATAGATTTAGGATAGCTATTATATTAGGTCTATTATATATTATAAGTACTTCTTTAACTTAGTGCTTATTATAGATTTAATATATCTTATTTATTACTTTATAAATAACTTTAGTATATTAGATAATTCCTAGTAATAGTACTAATTCCTTTATTATCTATAGGTAGAATCTAAATATAAGTAGGATTAGGACTAGACTATTTAATTTAGCAATATTATTAATTACCTTAACTACTACTTATAATACCTTCTCTAGTTTTATTAAAGGTTCTTTAAAGTAGATAATCTTATAAGTATATTAAAGGGGTTTATAGTATTATTTAACTTTACTAATAGAGTTATATACTTTAATAGGTACTATATTAATAGAAATTCCTATTACTTATACTTCTCGGTAAAACTTACTTAATATAAAGTTCTTTCTAATATCTATAATAATCTAATCTAGTGGTCCTTAATATATATTAATCTAGTATAATTTAAGTACTCTTTATATTACCTTTATTAAGATATTAGGGAGAAATTAGGCAAAGTTAAATACTATTGCTAAATTAATAATATATAGAATAGGCTTACTCTCTAGGTATATAATATTAATAATAACCTAATAGTTAAAGTAGTAATTATTATAGAGTATAAATTTAAACCTTATTAATTATTCTATATAAAGTTAGTATTATTTATATACTTTATTAAGTTTCTTAATTACTTCTCTCTTAATAGGGTATCTAGCTTATATTAATAATATATATAGTTTATTAATTAATAAATAGCTAAATTAGTAATATAGTCTTTATAGCTTGCTATTAGTAAGATTATTTTATATAAGTAATTTCTTAACTTCTAGTAATATCTATAGGTACCCCTATTTATAAATAATAAGTACTCTAGTATTTCCTTATTTAAGATAGTTTCTAAGATTATTAAAAGAGAGGTTAAGTTAGTCTATATCTTAAAAGGAAAATAGGAAGAGGATATTAACAGGTATAATATAAAAAGGTATAATATTAAATAGTATTAGTATATTTATTATTCTAAGTAATATAATAAATATTCCTCTACTAAATACAATAAAAGCTTCTCCTATAGTCTTAATATTTAATTTAATTAGTAGAATTATTATATACTATAGGGTAATAAATTGCTTATAGCCTCTAGTAAAGAAATTTACAGTGCTTATATTAAGGATAATTCCTTAGAATATAATTATTAAATAATATCCTTTAAGAGTAAATTATAAGACTATCTCCTAGGGGTATATTATCTTTTCTTAGAATAGGTTACTCTTTGTAAAATAATAGGCTATAGCCTGGTTAGTAAGCAATATTATAATACATAGTATATTAACTACTTCGGGTATGCCTATAAAGAAGATATAGTAAATATTATTATTACTCCCTTTATAATATTATTCTTCCTTATTATTATTATTATACCCTTAGAATACTTATTTATAGTTATTATTAATATCTTCTTCTTTATTAATTTATATTCCCTTAATTTAGGTTAGGAATATACTATATACCTTATCGCTAAAGTAGCTTTTCTTAAACTTATTATATACCTTTTATTTTTCTTTTTTAGTATATTTAGTTAACTAATACCCTGGCTTCTAGTATATATAGTATTTCTTTTCTTATTATAGTATTTATTACTCTTGCCCTTAATTGTTCTTAGTAGGTTAATAATAGGGCTATTAAAATCAATTTCTTATTCTTCCTTAATATATTCGGTTAATCTAATACTAGTTTATATTATTTTTAGTTAAAAAATCATTTAAGAATTATTTTATAATAAGTATTACACTAACCACAATTTATAATTAGTTGCAAACACCTTCATAGGTTAATACAAGGTTAAAAAGGCATAATTCACACTCTTTAATACCATAATATATATTAATAATCTGGTCTCTAAGGGTCTTTTATAATTATTAGATAGTAGAAAGTGCTTTTTAAATATTCTTAAGTTTCCTAAATAGCATTTCCAATGCCTCTTTTCTTAGCTTATTAGGATTAATTTCTAGTATTTAAGCAAATATTATATTATACCACTTTATAAGGTAATTCTACCTTAACTCCTTATTCTTAAAGTATTCTTATATTTATAAGTATATTTTATAGAATATTAGATAGTTATAGGGGTTATATATATTCTTAAAGTAATAGTCTAATACTCTTTCTTTAAGTATAATAAAGAAGGCTCCTCCAAATCAGTCCTAGGTTATCCTAATCTTATAGTAAATATTATAAAAGATATAAAGTTTAACTTTAAGAATATTATATTTAGTACTACTATATTTTATCTTACTAATATATAGCTTTATAAGATTAATTAGCTATTTTAGTAATAAGATATCTTCTAGGATAATACTCTAGTCTTAATATTCTTCTTATTTACTTCTTTAGGGGATTATCCTATTAATTTAGAATTTATTTTTATATATTTATTCCCTAGTATTTTCTCTTTAGGGTTCTTCCCTTTTTATCTTCTTTGCTAAGGTTATAATCTCTATTTTTAAGATATTATAAAGAAACTCTTTATTAAGGTATAGGCTATTAAAGTTCTTATCCTTCTTATGGACCTTATTAATCTTAGCTTATATTTATATATAAAAATCCTCTTAATTAATAAATTCCTAGAGTTTATTAATAATATATAATCTATCTTTTAGAATATATATCTTATTTACTTATAGATAATTATAGATTTCTCTAATTTAGTTTATTATAGCTTTTATCTAGAAATTAATCTATTTCTCTTTAAATTCTTATTAGAATAGTTTAAAGAGTTCTTATTCCTTAATTTCCTTTTAATTAGATAGTAAAATAAAGAAGATAATTATAATATTAATATTAATTTTAGGATAGGTAGATATATTAATATAGTAGTAAAGTCCCTATATTACTAAGTTAACTAAATAAACTATCTTTAGGGGAATTAGAATTATCTTAAGGATTACTTAGTTAATTACTTTATATTATTTAAGTAATAATATAATATTTTCTTAAGTAGAAATTATAATTATAGTTAGGATTAGGAATTATAGTTTCTTTATTATTATAGCTCTTTTTAATACCTAGGTAATTAGACTAATTACTAGCTAAATAGGGTAATAAAGAGGATCTTTTATATAATAGATATAAGGAATTTATTATAATCTTTAGGTAGGTAGATTAATTACTAACTAAATATAAATATAATATTATTTAGGTTAGTATATAGGCCTCCTTTACTAAATATAATTATACTTAGGTACTTAAAATATATCTTTTTATTTAATACCTTGCTAATCTATGGAATTAGTATAGTAATATACTATCTAAACTAATTAGTATAGGTAGGTCCTAGGGGTTATTATAATATAGTTAAGGTTATAGGTAATAGTAGCTACTAGGTTATAATAATTATTATTATTCTTATCTAACTCTACTAGCTATTATAGGGTTAAGGTAGTATTAAGGCCCGATGGTCATATAAAGAGGTGTATATAACTAGCTTCCTAGACCATTATTCCATTAATTGATTCACTGTTCTAACACTAGTATTATAGTTTTTTCTAAATAACTAATATTTAGTAATAATATTCTAAGGTATTATCCTTAATATAGGTATTATAAGCTTCTTAATTAGTAATTATAAGTAATTTATTATATTATAAAAAAATATTACTTTCTTTCTTAAGCTTAATATAGAGATAATAGGAGAAGTAAGAATTATATTTAGAGGAGGAATCCTAATAAAGTTACTAGGTATAGCTATTATATTAATATCTTTTAGAATTATAATCTTTTATATTATACTTATAAATACCTTATTTCTTTTATTATTTTATAATATAAACTAACTAAGTATTTATTTTTATAATATTAAGAAGTACCTAGAAAGAGATAATATTTAAATTCTAATAGTATATAAATAGGAGCACCCTTAGATACTTCTAAAGGTAAAAAAATTACTTACCTAGAGTAATTTTACTAAGGTTAAATTATAATAAATTTATTATTATTTTAATTATCTCTCTATAAAGAGACTTTATAAGCTCTTAAATAGAATAAGCTACCTAATTAAATAAGAAGTTATTAAAAAACTTACTAAAGTATATAAAAAATACTAACTTTATATAGGGTAGCCTACTTACTTTAAGTTTACTATCTAGGATAATTATAACTTTAATTATTATATTATTACTAATACTTTCTACTTAAAAGGTAGGCTTATTCTCTATATTATTAATTTAGCTATTATATTTAATATAGCCTATTTCCTTTCTAATAAATCTATAAAGACCCTTTAGAGAAGTCTTAAGCTATATTAAATTAATATTTACTAAGGACTACCTAATTAAATTATTATAAATATTAAAATAAATTATATATTAAGAGAATTATACTAAAAGATAGGAATTATAGGTATCTCTATTAATATAATACCTATTAAAGCCTATAATTTAATTAATAAGATTAAATAATACTATAAATCTCTCTATAGAGCTTATAAGATAATTTAAAAAGAAGACCCTTTCCTTAGGATTAATAAGGCCCTTTAATCTATAGTAAAAGTAATTAATAATATAGCTAGACCTAATAATCTTATTCTAACCCTCCTAGTATTTAGGGTATACCCTTAAATAATATAGAAATTACCTTCTTTACTAGGAATAATAAAGTAAGTAAAGGCTATTTAAAAAGCAATAGTAAAAATATATTATTTGTATAATAAAAAGAGAGTAAATAAGGCTCTAGCTATTTATAATAGCCCTAATACTTTAGTAATTATTAACCTTTTACTAAAGTTAGTAATATATATTTAGAAAGAGAAAGAAGACTAGATTAGCCTATATATATTTATTACTAATAATAAAAAAACCTATATAATTAAAGGTATAAAAGGACTTATAAATTTTTACTTAATAATAATTAAATTATATTATAAAGATCCTAAGGTATAAAGTAAAATAAAAAAGAAAAGTAAAAAGCTATCTTTTTATTTTTCTAATTATAAACCCTAATCTTAGTTCTTAAAGAATAAAGGTATAGTTTTACCCTTAATAAAATAAGCTATAAGAATATCTAAGAAGAAAATTAGTAATATTTCTTTATAGTTTCTAATAGTATAAAAGAGAGGTAGAGGCTACCTAAGAAAGAACTTTATTATAATTAATAAAGTATCTTTTATATAAAAGCAAAGGAAAGAATAATCTTAAAAAAATCCTACTTTACCTTTTATAATATATACTATTAAATAATTTAAATCTAAAATTAACTATAAAAAGTTATTTCTTTCTACTAAAGAGAAATCTAATCTAGACCTAGTAATCTAAATATATAAGAAAGGTATAATCTTTATACTAAAAAGACTATTTAAGAGATTAATAAAGAAAGAAATTAAAAGTCTAATTAAGAGAGATATATTTAAATTTATTCCTTATAATAAAAAATACTATAAAGAAATTAAAGTCTTTAAATTATAAATTATTAATAAGATAAAAAGAAAGATATTTAATAAATCCTATAAGAAATTAAGATTAGTAATCTAAGGCTATACTAATAAAGGGAAAAAAGTTATTTTTACTTAATTACTAATAATTTAATAATATAGCTAATAGCTAATCTTAATCTTAATTCCTTTGCTCCTAAATAAAGATATTTTCTTATAATTAAGAGATATTACCTAGGCCTATATATAGTTATAGATTAAGCTAAACTAAATTATCCTTGCCTAGCTTCTAGAAAGTATTAGAGATAATTACCCTTAAAATATTATTATAAAAGTTATAATATTACTCTATAGTATTTCTAAAGCTAGAATATATTAGTAGGTAATATATAATAAGTATTATAAAGAAAAGCTTAAGATAATTATATTAATCTTTAATCTATATTTATTAATTTTATTAAAAGAAAAAAAAGATTTTATTATTATTAAAATATAAACTAATAATATAATTAGAGTATTTAATAAAAAGTTCTTATAAAAAAAGAAAAAAAAGCTTTAAAAAGTATTATTTAAAGCTAAGCTAAAGAAGAAATTATTAAAAAAGAACTCTTTTACTTTTAATAGAACTATTATAAAGTTGATTGTTCTGTTGGTCAGGGCGAAAAGAGACCAACACCATAGTTGTTTAAACACTAATTGTATCCGCTCCCAGAATTGCCTGGTCGAGCCTCCTGCTTGTATTTTAACCAAACATAAATAGAACTATTATAACCCTTAAGGAAGATAATACTATTACTATCTACTAAAAGGGCTAAGGAAAGAAGATTAAGATAGTTAAAGCTAAGGAACCTAAGCTTATAAAGTAATAATATATTAAATAATAAATATAAAAAGCTTATATAATTTTAATTTACTAATTTAAAGTATACTATAACTTATTAACTACTATATAATACTAAGAGCTTAGTATAGCCTAAGTAAAAGCTCTAAATAAAAAGCTTAAATAGTAAAAGGATAATCTTAATTATAGCCTTATATTTATTTTGCTTAATCTTATAATAGTAAAGTTATTTATATTTATTAATAGAATATTTATAAATAATCCTAATTTCTCTTTATAACTTAAATTTATTATTCTTATTATAAATAAATATATAATTTATATTTAGTTAAAATACAAGCAGGAGGCTTAACCAGGCAATTCTAGGAGCAGATATAATTAGTATTTAAATAACTATAGTATTAGTCTCTTTTTGCCCTAACTAATAAAACAATTAACTTTATATATTTTATAACCTTAATACCCTTTTAATATTAAAGATAATAAACTCTATTAAACCTATCCTAATATTTAAAATAGCTTTCCTACTATACTAAGACTAATATATTCTAGCCTACTTCCAATATTATTAAAAATAGCTAAATCTAAATTATATTTTAAATACTATATTTTTTATAATCTATTATACCCTTTTACCTTAAAATATACTAATAGTAAGCTTTGTACTAAATGCCCTCCTAACCTAGTCAAATACTTTAAATAGATCCTCCCTTAATATAGACTATTTATACTATCTAAGACCAAAATTACTAATCTTATATTATTTTAAAAGATAAAAATTATTAATTTTAAGCTCTAATTACTCCAAAAGAATAATATTAATATTAATAATAAAGATTTTATTTAAAAGGAGTATATAAAGGTTAATAAGATAATAAATAAGTATATTTTAGGTAAATTTAAGGATATAGAGCTAGAAAAAGAGAGGTTCTTAGAAGATATTAATAATAGCTAGTATAATCAGTGGCTAGAAAGGACTATAGACACCATAAGGTTCATTAAGAACCGCGATAATAGAAGCAGGGCCAAAAAGAAACGCAGAGGTCAATAGACGCTATATAAGACAGTCTAAAAAGTCATAGAAAATTGGTGGTCTGGGCTAGATTTTAAATATCTAGGAAATTAAAAGTGCGTTTATTTATAATTATTAAATCTGGTTTATAATTAATAAAATCGGTTCATAATTATATAATAAATATATAAATAATAAAACCTTTGTAATAAAAGGAAATATTATATATTTTAGCTTAATTAAATATTAATAAATTACCTAAAATATATTTACCTTTAAAATTTATAGTATAATAATAAGAGCTAATATTATATATACTCTTATAATAATTCTTATAAAAATAACTAATTAGCTTAATTTACTCCCTATTTTAATTATTATATATATTAATTTATATTTCTTATATAAATACCTTATAAAAATTAAAATAATAAAAAAAAAAAAATTAATAATTAATATTATAATACTTAAATAATCCTATAAAAAGTATAAGCTTTATAAAATAAAATAAATTAATAAAGAAAATAATCTAGCTAATACCCTTATAAAAGTAATACTTAACTAAGCCCTAGAGTATTTTATTAATAATAATAAAATAATAATTTAAATAAAAGGCTAAGTAATAAAAAATAAAATATAATAAGAAGAACTACTTAATATAAAAGTAAAAAGCAAGGGCTATTTACTTTAAAATAAAAGCTTATTCTAACTAGAAATAAAGGCCTTAATATAAAAGAAAAAAGCTTAAATATTAGAATATTATTTACCCTATTAAATAGTATATATTTTTATATTTTAGCTATTAATAATAAGACTACTAAATAGCCTTGCCTAGACCCGGAAGAAATATTATTCCGGATTATATAATATGATCCTAATACTATCTTTGGGCCTTATAGCCCTAGCTAGCTAGAAGAGATAGAGATAAATATAACAAGAACCCCCTTAGCAGCTGCTAGACCTGTGACCGTGAAAATATTATAATAATACCCGGGATAAACCCACACTTACCAAGGTTTCACAATTATGGAGGTTTGATTGCTTCACGAGCTTTTCAAAATCATCAGTGTATCTGGGACACTTCTTTTGGAGACATGTTTGTATAATGTACGGATGGATAGTTGAGCTAATTCGATGGGTTTGATAGATATACTGCTTCAATGAGAGCGATCTACTTGCTAGAAATGAACAAGGCCTTTGAATTTCTTCTATCATCTTATCATCAAAGGTTTAGGATGTTTTTTTTTTACTTTTTTATTCTCTGGTATTTTGGGGCTTTTACAATGCCATTGTAGTACACTGGCGTTATTTTCATCTAGCTCCGGTTTCGTGCGGAGGTGAACCAAAGTTGGCTACACAAGATCGATTTTTGACGAATGACGAATTGGACTGGGGTTTGTACTCACCTATCCAAGCCTGATTTGGGTAGTTGGTCTTGGCTAACAAGAAAACACACAGCTGGCCCAGTCGTGACTGCGACGTGGCGGTCTGTACGCCCGAAGTCATTCCGGATCTGGGCTCAGAAATCAATAAAGTGGATGGAGCTTTTCAGCTCGATTAGCCAGGTTGTCAAGCGGCATTTCTATGCTTGACGGGGAAACTTGGTGCAGTATGTACAATGTTTCTGGGCTGCTGCCGCTAAGCCCATCTGGGGATGATTGGCACGCCCTTCAGCCCGAACTCAGCCATTACTGTCAGCATATCTGCTGGAAAGCGAGACATGTATGCGCCATTTTACCCGCTGAATTAACGGAGAGATCTTCCGGATGTAAATCTGCCAGCTCGGAGCTCCTTATTCTTATCAACGGAGAAGACGGAAAGGGGATTCGCTCGCAGGCAAACCCCCAGTCAGAATCTCAATCTCCCGGTTCCGACGGCATTGTCCACTTCAATTTGCAGATCACGACAGCCTGCCCTCCAGTAGTTTGCTTTTTCCAAGAGACTGCGCCTCACAGGGCGTCTTAGGTCAGATTCCTCTGTCGACTTCTCTGAGTCCTTATTGGCTGCCGACTTTGTTGTACAGCCAAAATGGAGTGGTGGCGCTCTCCCGTGGCAGCAGATTTGAGTCGGTGAGCACCATGCCCTAATTCTCAGCTATCTCGCTGCATGTAATCACGGGGCTGAAAGAGAATCCGGCACCGAAGCTCAGTATGTACATATATTCCATGCTGCACGAGGATCCCTGAGTTCCCGTCCTTCAGGATTTATTAGGCCAATATATCCAACAACCAAACGCTAAGATCTTCTGGGAGCCTCATCTAAGATCAAAACAACCCCGTCTCTCGATGCATTGGCAGTATTAAACCTCACCATTTTCACACCTCTTGTGCATTGACTCTGCCAATATGCCGCGAAAAGACCATAATTCAATTCTATATGAACCGACAGAGACTGATGATCTGGACCTTGGATATCACGGATCAAGCCCATATCTTCATCCACCAAACTCCGCAGAAAAGTCAAGGCCGGGCCTACTTTCACCCAACGGATGGCTATGGGAAATTTTGACATGTAGTTTGAGCTTAGCACTCCTTGCTTTAGTTACAGGAACCTTGTACTGGATGAACGACAGACCTGTTTCGGATTGGCTGTTCACCACACCGAATCTGACGGCAAGCATTTCGTTCCTCACGACAATTTGCACTGCGGCCATGATGCACCACGTGAGTGCATGCATCAGCCAGTTGAAGTGGCTCTTCTTCAAAGCAGAGTCTCGTAAAATCATCCACCTACAGCGGTTTGATGAGGCCAGCAGAGGATTTTTGGGATCTTTGGCGCTCGTCACCACTGCATGGAAAATACACTGGAACTTGGCTTTTGTTGGAGCGCTCGTCACCCTGCTGGTACCACTTTTTACACCATTTGTACAACAGGTTATAGATATACATCCACGAAATATTACCAGTCTTGGTGGGAACGCTACGTTTGGATTTACACACACCTATTCGAGAAATATTTCTTTGGCGAATGATGCAATCGGTATGATTCCCTAAAATTGGGTTGCAGTGGTTTTAAATATTTACTCAGGGCTGATATAGGTACCCTACCGGATCTACAGCTTCAGGCCGCCACAATTAAAGGAATTTATGACATAGAAACACCTCCGGTCTTCAGCTGCACAAGCTCTTGCATTTGGAACCAAACGCAAGTGTCTCTGGGCTTTTCTGCTACGTGCAAAAACGTAACGCAGTCAACTCTGAAGAATAGGAGATGCGGGCGTATTTCTACTGGCTTAACGCGAGAATACAAGTGCAACATGACAACACCTGGTAACATTGCATTGTCCAGCTCTCAGGTAAATACATCTGGAGCCACGTCTGTTTATATCAACGTCACATCAAAGATTACGAATGCCTGGATAGAGGCTGACATCATGTCGGCATGGCCCGAGGTTGCGAAGTTCGCGATATACCGATCAACTCCAGACGACGAATGGTTTAATCCCACAAATATAAACGTCACTGAATGCAGCCTCAACGTCGTGGCATATGAATATGTGCATGCAAGCGCCAATGGAAGCAGTTTTTCTTTTGGAGATATTCGCCAAATTGACCTTAGAAACAAGAATTGGACAACCGCTGTCGTCGAAGATAATTTTGCGGGCAACGCGATCAGATTGGTGGATGGTGACCTACCCGCGATGGATCTAGGATGGTTAGACTTGAAGGCTCTCGCTGCCTTCTTGACGTCCAGTCCTATCGTATCGTACTGGTTTAGTGGCAGCGGGCTGGAGAACCCAAATCCTGGCGTCAGCAACGCGTTGTCTGGCAATGTCGATCTCCAACGCAGACTCAATATCATGGCTACAAGTATGACGGATTACCTACGTTCCGGACCAAATAGACAACAAGCTCAAGGATATAAGGTGGAGACGATTTCATATGTCTCCATTAAGTGGGACTGGGGGATACTGCCCCTGGTAATAGAATTAGTGGCAGTATTATTCACTATTTTCACAATGGTATGGAATAGCAGGAGGCGTGGAGTGCCCCTATGGAAGGCGTCCAGTCTTGCACTTCTCAATTGCCAATACGATGAGAAAAGCGAATTGATTCAGAGTACGGTTACAGATCCAGCCACGTTGGAAAAGAATGCGAAGAAGAACATTGGGCATTTAGGGCACAATAGGTCAGTTTAACTCATACTTCTACTGAGCACTGTCAAAACGAGTGCGACATCCGAAGAGTCAAAATGTAGACGCAACAAAAATAAAGAATTTTCTGTTTGAAGCCGTGAGAACCATGCCCAATCGCAACCCGATATTTTATTCAGTCTCATTAAGCTCGTGCTTCAGCTTGATCGCCTTTGATTTCCCTGCGTCAATGACAATTGCTGGGTCGTCTGCTGTCCCATCACGACTGACCTTGTTACCATTTTTAGTCGTTATTGTTGCCCTGGTTCTGGATTAGCTAATGGTTAGGTGTCTAAATCGAAGTGGTTCTCACTTTTCGTCTTTGACGTCGAGGACCTCGCCCTTTGGCTGACCATTTCCCCATTTCCAGCTAACTGTGTCACCTTTTTCGGGCGTAGAATCCTGAGATGTCTCGCTCCCATCATCGCTCCCATCATTTTCTGATTCCATATCCTCACTATCGTCGGTTACTACGTCCTTGTTCCCATTTTTTTGGTCATTGCTCCCTGTTCCGTTCTCTTCAGACTTGTTATGGCCTTTGTTCTCAGACGCTCCTTGCTGTGTTTCTCTTTTTTTATTAGATCCGGATTGACTTTTAAAGGCCTTCCTCTTGTCACCCGTATTTTCTTCACCATCATATTCTTCAGAACCATGAGCTTCCTCGTTTTCCTCTCGGGCCTTTAATGGGTCATGTCCCCAGTTTTTCAAGGATGCATATGACTTTGTCTTCTTCAACTCTTCCGGAGATTTGTTGGCATTTGTTTTGGCCTCTTGGGCTAGATGTCGTTTACTTGCGATGCGCATCAGTTCTCCCATTCTTTGACGCTGGTGTATGACCAACAAATTTTATTACAGCTTACCAGTAGGAAACCACCTTTCGCATGTGTTTTATTTGATCCTCTGTATACGTATTCCGCTTCTTCTTCGTGTTGGCTTTGAGGATGTCGACAATATTTCGACCGCTGTCGTGTCCGATGGTCTCTCCATTTTCATCTTCTTTTGGCCACCCAGCACTATTGGAGTCGTCGGATTTGAGCCATTCCTCCAACTCTCTGGCTGTCATATTTACAAGCTCATTGAACTCTCTGATAACTTCGTTTTCGCTTTTCATTGTGATGACGTTAGTTATGATTTCTCTGATATGATGATTGTTGAAGATTGCGCCGATGCGGAATTGATAGAGAATTTAGTACTCCACACATTTCCCCCTCAGTATTAACGCCGCTTTGATTGAACTTTTATGAAGTGAAACTAAAATGAAGGCGTCATAGAAGCCAACTATTAGCTCCGATGCTGGCCACTAGATATTTCCCCGCGATCGAGTCAGCTGGCTTTTGTACATCTTTGGCCAAAACAGAGACCAGAATACATATTCAAGCATTCTGAATATCATCAATTAACTCAACTCTATCAGCATCCAGTGTCTGGTGGATTTAGGTTGGTGGCATCTGGAATACTCGATGATGTCATGGCGCGGCATCGCCTTTACTTCGGTTCAATATGATGCGCATGGCTAGAGCCACGCAATCATAGAATTACGTTAGTTTTTTTATTTTTATTTTTTTTACTTCTCTTAGCAAACCGAGCTTTGAAATGCCCAATTCCGTCACGATAAACTTGGGTTCGTTAAACACGCTTCCCTTGTCTTGATTTGATCATTACTCGGAAAGTTGTAGTACATCACGTAATACATTGCTTCGACATTCCCTTGTTATTTTGTACCTTCTTCAATATATATGGTTGTATAAGTTATTAAAATATGGCCATTCCATTTGGAGGGCTTGCAACACCCCCAGGAACCTATTATTTGTTAATGATGTGACCAAAGGTCTTGCGAGGACATGGAAGCTTACTTTGAGAGGCATACTAGAAAAGAAAAATGACCACCTTCCTCGCTTTTTGCATTCTTCACTGAGCTGCTCAAGATCAAATAGCTCACCAATTGGCATTCCCCATCCTGCCAAAAGCCATTCATGAAGCCAAAAGTCGGGATTTTGGCAGGGCCAAGCCTCCATGCTAGGCTGATCTCCAGCGACCGCCGAGAAATTCTGGTCCCATAGCCAACGCAGAGTTTCCTCTGAAGACTCAAGGCCAATGGCTGGTGGGCTGGTCTTGTCTGCGAGTGTTTGGCATTCACTGTCTGAGAACTTGTTGTATCCGCGAACCCACCCTGTCCGGATAAACAAAATATCACCCTCCTGGAACGTCGTATCTTGGCTTGCTGCCACTTCTTTCAAAGTTGAGACGGTTATGGGTGTTGTATCAAATAGGGGAGGATTTAGACCATTGGCTTCTGCCCAAGCGGCATAATCCAGTAGGACTCCACGACCAACCACGCCTCCTCGCTCAACCCATGCTGCGGCTAATTAGCAATAGACCTACGGATTTTCGGGTGAATTTCAAACTTTGAATTCCAATAGTACTGGTTGTCAAAAGATCATCCAAGGTCTTCCCGTTAAACCAAAGCTTCTCTTTTTGGTAGGCATAATGCCGGAAGCCATCCCACTGTGAGCTGCTCTGCGTGTTGAATGCTAACGAGTCGTCATTCACAGATCGAGGAGTCTTGGTCTTGATAGTGTGGGAAAAGGCGGCCCGACCGAAGCAAGGTTTTGTCATTCGATCAAGAGGCCAATCTGTTGAGACTCTCACTCCATCGCGAATTTCCGAGGCTGCTCGTGCTACTACTTCTGGGGTCAATAGATTCAACATGCCGCACTCGTCATCCTCTCCAAACAAACCCCACGCATTTCCATGGGGACCGTCCTTGCGAAGAGGGAGAGAATCAAATGACGGCTTAGAAGGCATTTTCGATAGTTTTGATGTCGTATTGGTTTTCGGCAAGTCTAGAAGGCCAAGACTTACCTGGAGTGATGCAGATAGATGCGGGGGACGGTGGCCTAATCTACAGGAAAACAATCCGTAGATTTATTTCCGCCTCAATATTTCCGCCCAGTTTTTCCATCTTTTCCGAAGGCAATGCCGCGTACCCGATAAGCTCGCGGGTAGCTGACCCGAGACAAGCCCCCGCTCGCCTTGTCGCAACAGGCCCAGCGAACAGTAGTCCGCAGTAGCAGGCAACCAAAAATAGTGGGGAAGGTATGGGTGTGAATAGTGACATTTGAACCCAACTGGTGTATATTCTATATATAATCACTCATATAACAAACCCAGCTTTCCCAAGTCGATATATACCTTTGGTGGCCGCTCGGCTGCAAGTAATTGGTACATACCGTCAAACATGTTGATGTTGTCAACTGTCCTTATCCATGTGCAAATCTTATGTTAGCCATAAACCACAATGAATGCCGGGACGCCAATGTATGCAGACATGAAATCGCTAGCCGACCACTGCGATGGGAGGAAGACGTGGAATCCATTAAGCAGAAGCAGAATGAACGATATGAAACCGTTGCAGTAGATGCCCAAAGGCTGTATCCATGCCGGTAATACATACAGCACTGGTTCATTAATTGTTACACCATACAACCAAGGATTTCCATTTAGGTGAGTGTAGAAGCTCTATATATCTTTTATCTAGTGGCGTGAAAGATTATTTATGCATCCTTCATATTGAATGACGAGGGACTGAACCTTCCGCCTTTCAAATGAAAAAAAAAGACGATTCAATCCATCCAACTAGTTATAAAAGATACACTAATGTCCAGTGACTTGACATTAATCGATTATCAATAAACTTTATTTATGGTGCTAATCGCGGAATTGGTCCTCCGATTGATGTTCCCATTTGCTGACGTACGCACTTGTGTTGCTATTTTGGCCATTACTGGTTGTATTTGCGCCTAGGTTTGAACTTGCAAGAACTTCTAGTTAATGGTGACTGTCGGATAACAAGTTGATATTCGGCAGTGAAAGTGACTTTCCAGTAAAATATGGCCACGGGGCATTCGCTGAAACATAAAGCAATATTCTCCACAAAGTGTCGTCAGGCGGCTGGACCAGCAGAGTAGGCATCATGGTTTCCGTTAAAGACCTTAATCTCCAGTTTAATGATTTCATTCTGTTATTTTTGGGATCGGGGATAGTACAAGCTCAACCACCTTGAAGGGTTATTTGGATTAGTCTATGGTGCGGAAGTAGATTGGCTCCTTGTGATAATACATATCAATGCGCGTGACTTGATTGATTGCCCAGGCCCGCAATCCTAGATTCCTCCCCGAGCAAAAGATCAATAGCCATGAGTAAGTGAGAACTATCATCGCACTGAACCCCAAGTTGAAAACATTCTACGCAAATACAAAACCTTCCACCGCAACAAATCTCACAGGAAAATCCTGTTCCAGGGGGCATGGTTAGCGTGCAAGCGTCGCACCATGCCAATTGGTTGTTGGATGGAGTTGTAACCACGTCTATGTAAGCGCCATCATTTGAAGTGGAAACACCTCCTGCTTTTGTATATTGCAACAGAAGCCGAACAATCTCGATATTTCCGGTACGATGAGCCCACCAAGTCAAATCATGACCGAAACCATCTCGTGCTTCAATCATACCTCTTTCTGAAAATAGTAAAAGTTCTGCAACTTTAAAATGCCCATTCCTAACAGCAGCAAACATCGGTGTGGCGCCATACCAGTCCGTGATAGTATGATCGGTGTTGTCATTCTCAATCAAAAGACGAACCGTATCGATGTGTCCGAATCTTGAGGCGTAGAACAAAGGCGTACGACCCAATTCATCTCTACAGTTAGCATCCGCCCCATTAGCCAATAATAGCTTTACAATCTCTTGGTGGCCTATCTCCGAAGCAGCCCGGAGAGCATTACGATATTCTCCGTCTTGCGTATTAACATCGGCTCCTTGATTTAGCAGTAGTTGCAAAATCTTTTGGTAGCCTTTTTCTGAGGCAGCCTGGAGAGCGTTGCCGCATCTACCACCTTGCGCGTTGGCATCGGCTCCTTGGTTTAAAAATTGTCGAACAATTTCTTGGTGGCCCCCTACTGAGGCAGCCTGGAGAGCATTGCCGTAGTAGCCGCCTTGCGCATTGGCATCGGCTCCTTGATTTAGCAGTAGTTGAATAATGGCTTGGTAGCCTCTTTCCGAGGCAGCCTGAAGAGCGTTGCCGTATCTCCCACCTTGCGCGTTGGCATCGGCTCCTTGGTTTAAAATTTGTCGAACAATTTCTTGGTGGCCTCTTACTGAGGCAGCCTGGAGAGCGTTGCCGTAGTAGCCGCCTTGCGCATTGACATCGGCTCCTTGATTTAGCAGTTGTTGAACAATTTCTTGGTGGCCTCCTAGTGAGGCAGCCTGGAGACTATTGCCGTATCTCCCTCCTTGGGCGTTAACATTGACTCCATGTAACAATAATGCCCGTACTGTTGCCTTTAGGCCTTTGACACACGCATAATAGAGTCTGCTTGCCGTTGGAGCCGCCGGCCTATCTTCCCACTCTTTGTCAGGTTGATACAAGCGGCCCCAGCGCTGAAAAGTCGTTTCACTTAGTAAAAAGTGAACGGCCTCTTCAATAATCTCATCTGGTTCATCGGCCATGATAGCACAGTCCATCCACACTTCTGCTGCATACCGTGCCATCGGGAAATTTTGCCTAACCTCGACATCATTTCCCTTGATGTCAGTTAGATATGCCAAACAAGTCTTTGTCATAATAAGGTTGGCACTTGTGGCTTTGAATATATCTTTCTTGAGCAGAAATTCCTTTACGGAGAAATGAGCAAGATGTAGCTCCTCCTGCTTATATCCGTATTGTGTGATGACTTGAACGATTGACACCAGACTGGGACAATATCGTAATACTTCGTCTTTATTAAAGACCCTGCCATCAACGTCAAAATGCCGTGGCTCCTCTTCTATTTCCGTTGCAATAACCTCTACTGCCTCCAACAGGGTTAATGGTCGTTTAGAGTGGACTAGAAACTGCAAGAGCCGTATAGCGTTTGTATTTAGTTCTCTTGGTACGTGCATTAGCATCCGTTCATATGTCTCTGTTAAATCCTCAGGTAATTCATCAAGGGCAGTTTTGATCGCTTTGGGGCTTGGGCATTTGGCAAGACTATCCATTTGGCAAACAGCCCATCTAAACCTATAATCCAAATTAGAATCGGGTAAATATCCAAATTGTATCCAAAGAACTTACATTCCATGAGCCCTATCTCCAACTCTATCACAAATCTGTCCAAAGAGGTCCTTGGATAAACCTTTACACACGAAATCAGAGTCATGTTGTAATCGTGCCGTAACATAGGAGCGAATATCAACATTAACCTCGTGTTTATTGAGCTCTAGGCAGTTATCCTTGCCAAGAAGAAGAGGAAGTCTGTGGGTAAACTCGGCTTCTGGCCGACTAGTATGCATTAGTTGGATATGACCCAGCTCTGTGCTACATGAGACATCTTCAATCCAGGTTAGAAGCTCGCCTCTTGTTGTCGATTCATCTAATGCGTCCAATATGATGAATACTTGCTGCTGGTCTTTCAGCATTTTGCATACAATATGTGAGAGGGCTTGTGTTGTGGGCTGAGTTCGGCCGGCTTGGTGCGCTTGAAATAAGCTATCGAGATATCCTGCAGAACGAACTTTCCTAGAATAAAGCTGATGGGCAAGCGATCGCAGCATTCCATCTAGGGTTTGTTTCGTTGTGTCGTTAAAGTCAAAGAAAAATCTGAGGATAATGTGATCGTCTGCCTCGGCAAGTTGTTCGAGATGGTCAACAACTGTTGTACTAAGTACAGTTTTGCCACTACCTGCTAATCCATATAACCAAAGATATTGGCGCAAGCCTGAGCTCCAATCCCGAAAGTCCAAGCTATTTAAGAACCAGGTGCCGGTACCCTGGTGGCGATTCTTTTTTGCGTGGTTGATAGTTGTAGATGGGTCAGGTGGAGCAAGCCAGCGCTCGATTTTTCTAGAGTGATGGCTTAATTCCCCGATCTCGACTATTTTTCGTGCCTTATATACGTTATCTTGAATATTTTCAAGGCTTTCTTTTACTATACTTAAATTAGATACTAAATATAAAGTTGAAATACAATACTTACATAAACCAATGGTCTCACTAATCCGATTTTCTGCCTCGACCTTATTTGACTGAATCTGTAATAGCAGGTCTTTGGCGTATGCTGCTGCCATCATAGCAGCAAAGCCCTGCCATTCCTGGTTTTTATGTGAGTCAGAATAGTCACAGATCCCACGTATCACGAGACACGGAAAGTGGTTCATTAGGCCAGCTGCCTCCGTCTCGAAGCAAAGGATCCCATGCTCGGCTGCAAGCCTGTCCCGAAGTTGTGCATCCACCATTAACTGGTTTGCACTGGCAATTAAACCATAATGGATCGACGGGTCATCCTCTTCTTCGTCCCGTCCTATCCGGGTTATTAATAGGTGGGATGAGATATTGCTACCCGCTTTACTGCAACATATAGGTTGAGTTGTATCATGTATAAAATCAGATGGGTATAGCCTATCGGATATTGCTAGCGGGCGCATGTACTTTTTCCGCTTCTTAATGTTCTTTAGTGCTATATTGATATTTTCATTAAGTTGATGACCATTCATCTCGTACCGGGCCTTAAGTGCATTAACTGCAGTCCGCAGTACTGTAGGCGGTTGGTTTAAGAATCCTGTTTTTTGTAAAGATTGATTCTGAACAGTCTTGCCGAAATCGTATTGTATAACGGCTCCTTTATCGCCGTCACACATACTAATCACAATATCGCCGAGCCGTATGTCATGCTCCGAGCTTGGCGCACCACCCCCAATACCGACCATCAACCCAATGCGCACATTAGGAAAAGTATGTAGCATATCCCTTGCAACAGCAGCTGCAGGGGTACTCCCGTACTCTCCATCGGGCAAGACAGCTACTACAACATTGTGCTTCCCGATTCTGCCTAGAACATAGCTATTGTTATCGTTCTGGGCGACTTGCTCGGGATTCTCGTGCCCTTCGTCGAAGAAAGCCTGCGCGGCGACGAACTCGGTGGCGATAGCGCAGATCCAGCCGATAGTATACTTCCGTGGGTCTGACATGACTGTAGATCTTTAGGCGGGGGAGGACGTGCGAGTATTTGTATTACAGATATTACCAAAGGGAGAAGGAATCAAAATGCAGAAATAATTTAGAAAATAATATCATCGCTGGGTACAAGATCGGGCTGTTACTGGCTATATGAGGATGATGGCTGTAAGATTTTCGGTGCTTACATGCAGCAGCATAGACCAATAACATAGTCAACCGGCAGCCACATATTTTGCTTTATCCACTCTTGATCCTATGTATTATCTGTTGGATTGACCCCGGATAGGGGGGTATCATCATGAGGCCCCCTCCCCCGCTCGGATAGATAGATATTACTAAAGACGTCACGAAGCGGGGAAAAACACCTCATCCTAGCAGGGGGGTCAATTTCGACCTCAATCAATAGAATCATCAGCTTCCTGATCCACCTTCAATAAAAACAAAAGCCTCGTGATTGAATCACCCCGGCCGTATCTAACATTATCTTCCATTTTTCTTAGGTCTAGTCGAATCTTCACTATGGCTGATTAGGTCAAGGGCTTGTAAATGAATAATGCTTTGTTTGCGATTTCCTTTATCTATAGATTGCTTCGATCACCTCAACCAACTTAGGACAGGGTCCAGATGCTAGTGCCACTTTATCAGAAGGCCATGTGGCTTAATATAGCTCACATTGTACAGGTCACACAATTCACCCCACGGTTCGTGTGGAAACTCTTTCAGCTCTAGACCACTGTGACAGATTTGCTGTAACCCAATGTGTCATAAGCTACTTTCCAAATGCAACATGTGTCTGTACGGAACGCACTGTATAGATAACACCGTGTACGGCCATAATATGAAATTGCCATTGATTTAATGCCTTACTATGGAAGCATACTGCTAACTCATAGTCTATCCCTTTGACTGCGGTAACCCTGCAATTAGGTCATAGGCCGGGGGATCAGCCAACCAGAGGCTGAAGGATTTGTAGTACTTCTTCTACCCTCCAAATTTTGAGGTAAAAAAAAGTCACTTTAGTACAAGTGGCGATATTTTGCTGATTACTAGTATTACTATATTTAGAAAGATGGCAAATAATATATATAGATTTATTGGAGAATCTCTACTACCTGTAAGTACCTGCTAGTACTAAAATCTATATGGGGCTTGTGATCTAGGTGCCGGCTTACCGCAGTCAAAGGGATACCTCCTCCTTAGCAGGCATAGCTGCGATGGTCACACAACCACAACTATGCATCTGGCTTTTTATATGAACCTTCGTTGACCTTTGAATCTAAATCGCAAACCGAAACAAAAGACGCGAGGCACGAGACCCATTTTAATAAATTGTTCACATATCCTGCATGTATGCCTGGCTCATCTGGGTCGCGATTGACTAGAGCGTGGTAGCTAACCACGCGTTTTCCTCTCAGTCACAAAATGAGCACAATTCCGGATAGTTTATTCAGTGTATGTGTAAGATTGAAGACCGACTATATTGTTATTGCCAACGGCTTTCCAAGGGTGGAGATCTTTCAACTACGAGTGTAAGATTCTTCCGATATGTGACCAAAACAATTAACGGCCCAAAGAATTGTCACCAATAACACGTATTTTATTCTGAGCTGATAGATATCAAGCCAATTTAAAGTCTCTTTATTATTTCGTATATTATCTGACAAATAGGAAAATTAATCGATTGATAAGATATTAAGCCCTTGGCAAGAGGGGCAAATAAGAAATCATAACGGATGATCCATTATGATTTGTACGTTGTCCCATCCTCCGGGACCGTTCCGTTCACTAGAAATTCATCCATGGCCTTGCTAGTCTCACCATACAAGATGTAATTAGTATGTCCCGCGCCATTCCGCCATATATTTACAGCTGTTGGCATCTGCTCTCGTACACTCTGAGCCCACACTGCACTTGTTTCCGGGTCCAGAAGGGCATTGACAAAGAGTATCTTGGGAAGCTTGGCCACCTTCTTGGCCGCTAACTTGTGAGGAGGGTTGCGAACGGGGGCAGGCCAGCCTGCACAGTAGGCTTGGGTATCAAACGCCTCCGATGCCCCGCGGGTCAGTGGGAGAAGTGCCGAGGCGATGCGCTTGATGTTCTGCATGTCCACCAATGACTTGAGAGGGCTTCCCCAGTCCTGGCAGAAGACGGCGCGCAAGGCGAAATCCGAAGCGGGGGACCGGTCCGTGTTCTCTTTTTTGAGCTGCTTTGAGAAGGCAGACGCATCCCCGTGAAGGGTTTCATTGAGCTGGGTCGCAAACGATACCCAGGATCCTGCGATTGAGTCCACAAAGATCAGGTAGGCTTGAGCGGCAAAGAGCACGTCCTCGCCGGTAATTTTGGTGTGGCACGCGCCCTTGCACCGAGGAGCAGGCAGTGAAGTGGCCGAGGTGACGTTCTTGAAGATGGAGCGCACGTCTTTGCCGGCGAGTGGGCAATCGTTGGCGGTGTCGTTGCACCACGAGAAAAACGTTTCGAGGGTGGCTTGGTAGGATTGCGATTCAGTCAGAACAGTTGACATGTCGTTGACGGAATGATCAACCAGTGAGTCCAGAACCATTCGGCCAACGTGTTCCGGGTATAGCTCTGCATATGTCTGCCCAAGGAGTGTGCCATAAGAGAAACCCAAGTAGTTTAGTTTCTTGTCACCTAGAGCTTGTCGCAGCAGTTCAAAGTCCTTCACTGTCGAGACAGAGTCCATGAACCCTGCCATAGGGCCGGTGAGATTTAAACAGCTCTCCCCAAAGGCTTTGTTGAACGAGACGAGCTTTTTAAAGCTCTTCTTGTCTGTGGCAAAGGCTGGCGGGGCGTTGTTCCAAAGATCCTTGTCACACGAGAGAGGGTTGCTGTAGCCAATCCCTCTCGGATCAACCGCGATTAGATCATAGTTCTTCAGCAATTCGGGGCTAAAGATTGGCAATCCAGGAGCCAGCAATTGAAAAAAGTATGAAGATGATGCTCCTGGGCCGCCCTGGTTAAAAATGAGACTGCCCAGGGATTTTGTCCCATTCGCCTTTCGTCGTGAGACGAATAACTCAATAGTGCCATTTCTGGGGTTTTCGTGATCGATCGGAACTGTCAAAGAACCACACTCGAACGCTGCCGTAAGATTCAGCTTGGAATCACAGGCCTTGAAATCGATGCTCGGTTTGGGCAGATGCGCTTGGGTTTGTGCCTCCAGTGGCGTCGTAGCGCCCGCCAAAGGGACACAAGCAAGAACCCCTAGCAGGCCACCAAAAACAACTTTGGCGACCATTTCTGGTGCTACACAGGGTGAAATGCGGGGCAATGAAAATGATAAATAAGTGAGTAAGATTCAGCTATCGGTGTGGTCTGTGTGGCTGGAAACTGGAGCGTATCATTGATTCAAAGTGATTCAGAGAGAGAGGAATCCACAGAGTTTTATGTTTGCCAGCTCGCTGACCAAGCCGGTCCTGTGGTTAAAAGACATTTGCATCATCATGCCTTCGTTCGGCACGCCTCAGCCGAATCAAGAATTGACCGGACTAAAAACTAGTGAATAGCAGCCTTTAGGTGGTGATCTACAACTGTCGCCAATGACTTGGCGGGCTCCTGTTTAGCGCTGACGGTAGAGCCAAAAGGTCTTAGCCAGATGGCGTCGCGTCACGAAGCACAGCTGAAAGGCCGCAGCAATATTCGCCAGAAGGCAGCAAGGCCAGAATTCTACTATTGCTGCGTGTCGAGGCCGGGTAGTAATTGGACACCAGCTCTGCCTCTTTTCGGTGGTGGCTTTGCGAGAGGTTTCGTTGTGTTGCGCAGGCTATGCTGCGGCCCTACGGACCATGTCAGCTTGTGTGGCGTCTGGCCTGGGTGCCCGACTTGACAATTTCCCGATATGATAAGCAACCCCGGGAATTAAATTCGTTCGTCTTATCATAAGTCACTACAAAGATTTCGGTCTCCTTTACTATTCTAAGGTCCGGGAACTTTAATCTGCCTGCCCATAATGAGAAGAGAAGCCTCCAAGAGCATCATATTCATTCCTTGATAAATATTTGCACGGATATAAATCAATAATCCCAGTTATATCAGCGGCGAAGCATTTGGATCTCGGATGGAGAGAATTCAGAATCATCCAAACCCGAGTCTTTTAGCTTTTTGTGGGTTCGGATGTATATACTACGATTACAATAGGGCACTTTATGGTCCCAAGTTTGCAAATCAATTCCCATCATATCAAGTCTGACTTTTAAAGTTATGCAGAATTGGGTGAATAACCTATCCAAGACATGACTACGAGAATCCCAGCAACAGAGCAGTGAATTGATACCGAAGTAAAATGATATATATCTCACATCCCGCCGGCCTTACTTTAGCTCTCTGCCCAACGTTCTATTAGAGTCCATCGATTGAGTTGCATTGAAAGTTTTCCCAAGGCATCAGTTATTGCTTAGATCTGACCAATCTCCTTGGTTGGCGACGATGAATACTCCAATGCTGAGTAAGTTGGATAATATCTCCACCTATGCTTGTACTAAACTTATACAGTCTTTTTATCTGTATGCATAATCAGTATTGCCCTGGAGACCTGGCACGAGGAACAAATCCCTAAACGACAACTGAACTATGAAAATCCATGTGAGGCAGTGTGCACTTCGTTCTTCGGGTGGTGCAAGTCGAGGCCATATAACTACCACTGCGACTCCAGTGGTAACTTAGTTTATGATGTCGGGCACCAAGGCTGCACCAGACACTGCTGGTGTGGATGCACGGAGTCTTCTCCTCGACTGTCACCACTTGGGCAATTCGAAACATTAAGCTAAGTACAAAGATACTATAAGACAGTGAAAGTGGTTAGAGGTCATCGCAATCGATTATACAGTATATATTATGTGAAATTTAAATTGCTGATTTTTTATTTACTGCTCACGGCTGATAAAGAAAGAATATCCGCCCATCTATACTCTGCTCACAGTAGTATTTGTTTCAATCCAAACGTCAACTCGGCTCCAGCGCAAAAAAGTACTAAGCTACAGAAAACACCATCCTTCAAACCAGCTATCTTTACTTGATTTCGAGGTGATCCTCTGGGTCAGACCCACTAGGCTTTTGGTTTATAAGTTTATTATCGTTGAATACGAGACCGGGGTGACCGATGCATAGAAAGAATACGGCAATAACAATTAATCTATGCGTTCCACTGTCAGTATTTCATCGTCTAAAATGCATTCGTATCTGCTTACACTCCCTCGAGGCCAATGAAGAGGCCCTCGTCGGTGATGAGGTCCGAGTCTGAATAACCCTCGCTGAGCTCGTAACATCGGAAAGCGCATCGACCGAGAATCATGATAACGGCGGCAGACAAGAACCCAAAGAAGACGCGCATTCGGGTGCTCAGCGCACTGGCTGACGCAGATCGGAAGTATCGATATAGGTAGTCGCCGAGGATGGCGCAGAAAAAGACGAGGACAGCAACCTGCAGGCCGAGACCAGCCAGGGCAACATCGACGCCCGTTTGACTGGACCCTGAGCTGGTGGTTGATAGGGCACCGCCAGCAGCTTGGAGGCAAAGGCAGACCAAGTCGGCGGGGATGAAGATCCACCAGATTACCTTGGGCCTGAAGCGCGAGATTTCAGGGGCAAAGCACTGGATGCTGTGTTGGCATGGTTAGCAAATAGGCGAGGGTATATGAAAGCAAAGAAATCTCTACATTTTGGAGAGCGTCACGTAGATGGCGGCGGTGTAGAACACGGGGCCGCTGGTGACGAAGACAATCTGGACCATGAAGCCTCCGAATGACCATGGATTATTGTAGAGGATGATGCGACCAGCGTATCCCGCAATCTCGAGGAGGCAGCCGCACATCATCATTATCATGTAGAACCAGCTTTTCCAGCGAATACCCAAGTAAAGGTGGACGCCCATGGCGATTGCGTAAAGGGCGATGAAGACGCCATTTGCGGCGAGGCTAGGTCGGTACTTGTAAACACTCCATTCTATCGGACAGAGCTCCAATGTGCAATTAGCATCGGGTCCGAATATTACGAAATTGCCTGGAATTCGTCCTTCAGGCATGCTGTGCGGTCTGGGAGCGTGCAGGGAGCTAGCAGGATGCTGAAGTGAGAAGTCAAAGACAATGGTAATATTTCCCGTTAGATAAGAGGCAGAAGGGGAACTGCAAGCGAGAGGGATCTTGATATGGACGTCTTACATGGCGGATGAGCGTGGGGGGTTGGCATCGATATATAGGGTCCAAGATCGGGAAATACAGCTGTGCCTTGGCCTTGGGGAGGCACTGACACACGTATGCGCATTTCCCAAAGCTGAGCGGGCGGTTTGCCACGAGTTGAAACTAAAGTTGCAGCTCCCATGCAGCCATTATCATCAGACATGCAACGGCGTGGTTGCAGGGGAGGACCAGCCCGGTGGTGCGGGCCACTGTGTTTGCTTGCTCGCACTCGCCTAATCAACCCAAACGGGACGTGGTAGCAGGGGTGTTGTGCGAAATGGAGTGAGTCAAGCGTGTGGAGGGCACTGGATGGGACCGTTTAGTGACGAGTACACTGGGCCCGTGGCTGAGTGACAGCGCAGTTTGTGGCATTCCCCGGGAGTGTGGGAGTGGGTGCACCCACAGGGCTGACAGGGAACTAGGGTGGTGGCACTCTGACTGTTGGGGGGGACGGGAGGGGGACTGTGCTGGACAAGCTCTTTACTGGGAGAGCATCAAACGACATTGTCTCAATCAAGAAGGGTGTTGTGACAGCTGACCAACGCGTCAGCAAATGTGAACAGGCAAAAAGTGAAGCCGCCAAGGGCAAACAAAGATTTCTCGCATTCGTTTACTTGTCACATTGTTTTAGATCCCCTTTTTAAACACCATGCTAGCCTAACCATGGCAGAGAAGGCGTCAAAGACGATGAGTACGGCAACCAGAGTACAGTAACCAGAGTACAGGCATCGGCATTCCAATAGTCCGAATGGGAATTCCGCACTACCCCCCATACTTCCGTCTTGTGGGGAGCCGAGTGCGAGTGCGATGCCGTCTGGCCAATAGGAACTGGCTCGTCGTGCGGGAGATCTCCCAAGGCCGCCACCTTATTTCTCCTAGCACGACACTGTCACCCATGCAAGCCAAGCTTTTGGAGGATCGGTGTAATTATTATTCAAACCATGGAGCCGTTTCTGTCTCGACCATCTCAACCATAGCTGTGCCCCATCGTCACCACTGCGGCGATCTCAGTGGTGGCCCTCTCATAGGACCAGCTCGTCGGCTGCGTCCCAAAACGAGGATCCATCTCGCACTCAAGTCAATGACGAGCTTGATTCGGAGCCGGCAAGGCCACATGGTGTCGTGGAGTCGTCCGAGGATTCCCCCCAGTTTGGCAACCTTATTCCTTCGTGCTGCATTCCTTTATTTTCGCATTCGACGACATGACGACGCCTGGCTTGGCATGCTGCCATACCAATGCTGCCTGTTCGGGCTTCGCCAACCATCAACCCCAACCCCGTACATAGCGCCAGAGTCACCTGCCCGGTGTCACGACCACTCATCCTTAAGCCACTGGCACAGTTGGCGAGCTTCAGTACAGTGACGCGTTTCTTTCACAGCGAATTGTGTCATGATGGGGGGGGGGATGAAGCGCCTATTCTTGCATGACCTTGTGTTGGGCTGACATCCCCTCAGTAGGCCTCACACTACTTTTTCCAGCCAGTGATGAGAGCAGCCCTTCTTAGTGGTCGTGAATGAAGCTGAATCGCTAATCTACGGGCACATTTGTTCTGAATGCTGCCCAGCTCTCCGCCTTAGCCAACCATGTGCGGGCGGGATCCTACCACACGGCCCTCGTCACTGTCTTAGCTTTTGGAACTTTGCGGCGCACTTGTAAGCACGGCGTAGCATTCAAATGCCTCAGTCAGTCATAAGTTTTGAGTTCATATTCGAGCGGGCGCTCACTTCACATTGCCAAATTTGTACAAAGTAGTTATTTCCCAAGTCTTTATTTTCGTCTCATGACAATAAATGTGGCAGGTCACACACGCATCGAGCTTGGTGCAGCAGCTTGGCCATGATGTACTGCCCTCATTCAACCTGAGCATCACCTTTAGATTAGGACGAAATGCCCTCATCTCGCTCAATCTCTTCCTTGCCTGGGGACCACTTGTCCTGGAGGTCCTTATCCAGGCTGTTTTCGTAAACACTCTTCTCCCACCACTCACCCCAGCTAGTCAAAAAGATGCGTTCCGGGTCCTCGGGAAAGTCGCTGCCGGTAAATGCACGGAGAACGCTCAGCGCACCTAGAATACTTCGTTAGTTGTCTCACTTAATGTACACATCTTGGACAACGTACCTTCTGGGACGGACTTGGCATCAGTCATGTCCACCTTGAGCCCAAGTCCCTTCGCCAGGCTGGTTTCGGGGATTAAACCAGGTGAAACCGCGACGACCCGGTTTGTGCCAGCAAGCTGGCGCCGCCACCAATGGGCTCCAAGCAATTGGACGAACTTGCTCTGGGGATAAATAGCCGACATGGGTGCACCAGATGCACCCTTGAGGTTGCTTTCAAGTACGCCTGTGTAATGTCAGCTCCACGACCCAATGACCCCGCCTTTTTGAAGAGCTGCCACTTACTTGTGTCTGGTACATTTCTGATGGCACCAGACGACGTGAAGACGATTCGTGATTGGGATTCCACCAGTTTCTCACGCAAAAGATGGAGAAGATAATGCTGTGCTAATCACCAGTATCCCAGGTCAGTGATGGGAGTCTCAACATCGCAGAACAGTCGGCTTAGCTTACACAAATGGTTCACAATGTATGACTGGCACCACTTCGAGCCATGTGGGCCTGGCTTCTCTGCGCCTTCGCTGATTCCAGCATTGAGGAACAGATAGTCAATCTTGCCTTGGCCCAGCTTCGCCAGTGTCTCATGCACGAATGGCTTCACGCCCTTGATGTCGGAGAGATCCAGAGGCAAAACGGTCACACTATTGGCAGCCCTGTCAAATTGGATCCCATCCAATGCAGCCTGGGTACGTGATGTGTTTCTGGCGCCAAGAATGATTTTGTAGGACTGTGCTTGTTCAAGAAGCTGCTTGATGGCCTCTAAACCCTAACAGACCGGTCATCAATCACCGCGACGAAGACTTGGTATATAACAGGAACTTACAATTCCAGAAGAGGCACCAGTAGCTATAACAGTCTTTGCGAGTGTGGCCATTGTGAATTGGATAGGAGAACTGGTTTTTAGAACGTTGTATGGGAGGGGTTGTTGACGTCGTTGGGCACCCGATTTGGCTGACTACTTATGAGTTGGTTTGGCGGGGTTTTTAGCGGACATAGCGCCCACCCACCGAATGAATGAATGGTGGAGAGCAAACTGTGCCCTACGTCTCTGGGCTGATGTAATCATTACCTGGATTAATAATGCAGCCAAGGAAAACCGTTAGCTTAACATGTGCCTTTTGCAAATTCGAGATGCCAAATACTGGTTCTGAAGTAAAACTAGTTGGATCATGTGTGTGCGCGAATCATTTTTGCGGATAACAAGCATTCTAACTCGATGGCTTTGCGTCGCCCTGTAGTATAAACCTTGAATGTGTTATTGAGTTTGTCAATGCTAGGTTGGCTACTTGCAGCCTTCAAAATTGCATCTTGCAAGCCGTTACTTAATTCAACCACATACTGAATTCTACCATTGGCGCCTAGCCACGCATTGGAGACGGTTTTGTGGCATGCATCTCCCACGAGGACGATGCGGCCAAAGCTCCAGTGCCGCAGCACACCCTTCTCTAGGTTGGACATTCCTATCCCGAGCTTTCGCTCAAGAACATCCTTGACTTTGTAGTCTTCGGTCATTGGGTAGTCTTTGAACTCTTCAGCAAAAGCTCGATTTCTTTGTCGGAGTAGCGAATCCGTTCTTGCGTAGTCCCCGGAAGCTTTTTATAAAGCAAAACCCAGCTCCGTTCGCGCCCGGCAGGGGAAAATGACGAAGAATCTTTATGCTGAGTGACAGATCCGATTCTTTTATCTGTGAAACGATCACAGCTACACCATAAGACTTTGTACGAAGAGATGAAAGGAACTTCAGGATCCCAAATTTCTCCACGTTTGGTCTCTTTAGCTAATTGACGCATCAGTTGCCGAGTCTTGCTGTGTGCCCCGTCCGCACCAATAACAACGGATCCCTCGTAGGTACTATTATCAGCACAGATGACTACCACTCCGCCTTTGGTATGCGAAATATTAACAAGCTTTTTGCCAAGAATGATGTTTTGTTTTGATGTCTTTGGAAGACCATCATACATAACTTGGATAAGCTTAGCACGACGGAAAAATACAGGTGCCATTCCGTGATTAGATGGAAAGATTATTGGACAGTTCCACTATCAAGGGCTTTAAGAGGACTCATTTTCTTTGAAAGACCTCGACGAAAGTACTACCCGTGATGTGATGACCATCGACGGTGAAGTGTTTGCGGTTTGGCATTTCGCGACCACTGCTTGGAGTGCATCGAAGAGGCCGAGCTGCTGCAAGACACGCATATTTTGCGGGAAAATCGCCAGACTAGCGCCGACATCCTCAACAATTGATTTTCTGCTTTCAAGAAGGATGAATTAGATACCAGCAAGACCCAGGGCGTGTGCAGCTGTGAGGCCAACAGGACCAGCACCTACGATTATGGCTTTGAAGGGCTTAGTGGCCATGTTATTAAACTTATTGCGGCAACTTTTTTCAAGAAATTTTCGACACGAACAGCTGTTCAGTTGATTGATGATGGATGGTACACATATAAAGACGGTGAAAGATTTATAACGTTCCCAGGTTGGAAATTAAGTCACATGGTCTTGACACAGCCCACTGCAATAATGGCTTGACGGGAGCAAATGTCCTAGACTCCGGGGCACCATAATCATCCGTTGAGAAACCGTGTGAATACTTATGACGTCGAATATCCACATGCCCGATGTTAGTAGGAATCTTCATTTGAAAAAAAGAATGATGGGGGTGAGAGTGGGTTGTTAACTAACAAATGGCGTGTGTTAGCAGTTCATTGCGAACGGCGGTCATTGATCCTTGCTCCTTTTCCAGATTTCTCCATCTCTTTTTTGGAATCAGGGCCCGTCTGCAAGACTTCCTTGATAATCTATCTTCGACGTACCGGGCTCCCGGTAAGCGAGCTATTACTCGAAATGTCTGCGGAACACGTGGTTTTCCCGTTCCGGCCATTGAAAGGAATGCTTTGACACCCAATAGGTATAACATCAAGTACTCACATTCTTGAAGGATAGCAAAAAAAGTAATATTTTGAAATAGTGTGATCGGGGAAGAGGGGAAAACTATCCGCAAAATCGTAAAAACGAAGGGTCAGACTGGTAATATGAGGTGTTGAGAACTATGCAGGCTTTGAAAGTCCTGAAGTCGGGGGCACAATAAAATAACAAATTTGATATTTGGGCTCATACACATCAGATACATAATGTACATCGTTTAATCCAGAACTTCCAAAGAATTTTCATCGTTGGACCGAAAATTACGGATTGACACTAAGTTGGGGTGTCAGACTAGTTTTATGAGCAGGCGGCATGTATCACAAAGCTAATGTTGTCACAGGACTCACTAATCACCCGAATTATTCCGTAACCAAAATCTCTCTCCAGACCTAAACCTGATGTCTCTAAACCTCAACACATTGCTATCCTTTGTTTTTCATGTGCTTCCTTCACTAGCTTTTCCGACTCTGTATGAAGAGCACTTGTTGCCTCATCCAGGAGCAGTAGCCGCGGTTGGCGAATAATGGCACGGGCAATGTCTATTCGTTGTGTTTGCCCGCCTGAGATAGATAGGCCTTGGTTACCAAAGGTGGTGTTAAGTCCATCAAGAAGAGAGGCAATAAAGTCCGAAATATGGGCCTGACGACAGGCTTCAGCCACAACGTCGTCCGGCAGAATTTTAGATTCGACGCCCAGAACAATATTCTCATAAATTGAACCATGATAAAGGACCGGTTCTTGCTGCACTAAAGCGATGTTCTTACGGTAGAGGGGGAGGTCTTTGCCCCTAATACCATCGCTATCTTCTTGAATAGTCCCACTAGTTGGGTCGTAGAAACGCTCTAACAAAGAAATCATGGTCGATTTTCCACATCTAGATGCTCCAAAAAAAAGTCACCTTCTTATTAGATTCACTATTAAAGTTTATGCCTTTGAGAACTTAAAGTTGAGGTCGGTTACTGTAGGCGATTTTAATCTTATCGAAATTGGTACTTGGTCCCTTGTGTGGAATATTGTACGGCGTTGCCAGTTTTGAATCTACGAGGTTTGGTGTATGTCTTGGTCGCAAACTTCGAGTCGCCGTCGCAGGTCTATGGGGCAATTAACACCGACTTTCGGGTTGGAAATGCTAGTGTTATATTGAAACAACATAGCCGAGGCCTCACCGGAGAATATAATGACAATAAACATCTTGTAGAACTTCTGGTTAGTATATTTAACCATCGACAGAAGATGACTTCCGTACCTAGTGGCATCTTACCACCCATCCTAACTCATTTGAAAAGCACTTTACATTCTACAACCCCATCTTCAATCCTGACAATATTAACTTTACTTTCTCGCCCTTTCTTTTTATAAAACTAGCAAAAGCTGTCGGGATATATGATCAGGTGAGCACGCCTCAGTGCAATCCGATGTGTGCGTGCATGTGTAGACAAATAACCAAAACCCATGCAGATGAAAAATTAAAGCCTCGGTATGCGGGGGCAGCAGGGTGCTGGAACACTGCTGGAGTCGGTTTCTGCAGCCCGCAATATAGGCCTATATCCTGACTGGACGAAGGTTATCACCTAAAGGAATAAAGATATGTCGAAAGATTTATAGATATGAACAAATGAATAAGTAAATGCATTCATAAAGGGAATGGTCCATTAATTTTTAATATATGAATGTATTGTACCATGATGGAATTGGTTAAAGATTTGCAAATGATGGAACTACGCGGCAGCTGCTTTGGAGCGTATTAGCTGGGGTCGTAGCGTTGGACTGTTGAACAAATCATAATTACCATAATAACCTGACAAAGGATAGAAGATCAAATAATCACCAACCTTCGTTTAATTTGTTTTTCTAAGGATACTTGGTCGTTGAGGGTACCGTTGGGACGCCTTGACTCCGGGCACGATGTCTGGTCCATACAGCAGGGCCGCGTATGCGATCACTGGCAACAACCATGCCTGCCTCGTGTTGGCCAATATACAGGGACTTTTGTATGTCGGGATCAGTTCCCGACTTTTTTTCTTCACGCATTAGCCTTTATTTATGACCCTGGCCCTTGACTTTATCATGAGACAAGCGCTAACTGCTACAGTCACCTGCCAACTCTCAAGCCAGGGTCTGCGGCCTTATCAGTGCATACGGAGGGCACAGCCGCATCATATCAATTCTGGGGAACCGTACAATCGTTCCCAATTGATCGGCATAGATACGCCCATAATCCATCGTTCCTTGTTCCGAGATCAATAGGGCAACTGGTTATCGTTCAAGTCTCGGCCGATTTGGAGAGGCCGATCAGAGCTTAAAAGACATGCTCCCAGAATTTCCCCTCATCTCCAAGCCTTCCCTTCTAAACCACTCAGCTTACGAACAGACCTGTAACTAATTCATCAATTCCGTCATGTCTCAGCATCAACCAGTTGACTTTTCATCGGAAATGGTTGAAACTTGGGTCTCCCTCTCCGGTTCCAGCAAATCCACCGCCGACGAAGCTGAATCTATGCCAGATCGCATCCGACGGGTTCAAGCTGATCGAAGGGATTTGCTCCAGTTCTATAATATTAGTATCTCCCCGAGAAAGTATGAAAGAGTTGGAGGATACTACGCCGATGAGCTCGAGTCTTTGTTTCAGCTTCCCTTTGATGACCTGTCGCAGCAGCACAAGGTGGATTTTATTCTGCTCCGCAATTTCTTAAGACGAGAGCAGCGTCAGTTGCAACTAGATCAGAAAGCCCAAAATTCAGCTTCAACATTGCTTCCATTTGCGTCGCTTATCGTATCCCTATGCGAATCGCGACAGGACGTGGAGCCGATGCAAGGCGAAAAGACGGCAGAAACTCTCAACAAGATTGGGCGGAAAATATGTGAGACTCAAGACGAAGTCGAGGCGAGTAATCTTTGGGCAAGCAAACAGGCTGCATACAAAGCCACTCAAATTCTCAACGAGCTCCGAGCCCATCTCCATGACTTTTATCGATTTTACGCCTCGTATGATCCAATGTTTGACTGGTGGGCCACAACGCCCTGGCGCGAAGCGGATGCCGCTATCATGGGTTACATTGCAGTCGTTCAATCTAAACTAGCTGGTCTGCAGCCGGGCAGCAAGGAAGAAATTGTGGGAGAGCCAATTGGTAGAGGCGGGCTTCTCGTGGAACTTGAAGCAGAGATGATTCCGTACACTCCAGAAGAACTAATCAAACTGGCGGAAGAAAAATACAAGTGGTGTGAGGCCCAAATGATCACTGCCGCCAAAGAATTGGGCTACGGCGAGGATTGGAAAGCCGCCCTCGACTACGTCAAGGACCAGACCGTTCCTCCTGGACAACAATCACAATTAGTACTCCAGCTTGCCCGCGAAGGCACCGCATTTGTTCAAAAGCACGACCTAGTCACAGTACCCAAGATTTCCGATGAGACGTATCGCATGTTTATGATGTCCTCGGAGCGACAAAAAGAGTCCCCGTTCTTCCTTGGCGGCCCAGAAATCATTGTTTCATACCCTACAACAAGTATGAGCCATGATTTCAAGAAGATGGTCATGAGAGGAAACAATAAGCATTTTTCTCGCGCCACTGCTTTCCATGAACTTATTCCCGGCCACAGGCTACAGCTCTACATGGGCGAGCGACACCACAGCCATCGCCAAATGTTCGACACTCCCTTCTTCGTCGAAGGCTGGGCCATGTATTGGGAGCTGCTGTTTTGGGAGCGGGGCGACTTCTTCATCTCTCCCGAGGACCGCATCGGAACAATGTTCTGGAGGATGCATCGCTGCGCCCGCATCATTTTTTCACTCAAGTTTCATCTTGGCGAGATGACGCCTCAGGAATGCGTCGACCTGCTGGTCAATTGGGTAGGACATGAGAGATCGAACGCCGAAGCAGAGGTTCGGAGGTCATTTGCCGGGGAGTATTCGCCGCTCTATCAAGTAGGATACATGTTGGGTTCGTTACAGATATTTGAGCTGCGGAAAGAGGTTCTGCAGGAAGGTCGCTTTGGGGAGAAGGAGTTTCACGACAAGGTTCTGCGGGCGAACACGATGCCAATTGAACTCCTACGAGCGCTGGTGCTTGATCTAGAATTGACACCAAATTACAAGGCAAAGTGGCGATTTTATTAGATGCACGAGGCTTCCATTAAGATTCCGAGAACAAGCAGAACAACCTGTCTGTCTTACGAAAACGGTTGTGTGATAACTCACAATAAAGCATATTCCAACATCCGAGATGTCGAGTCGATTGCTCGCCGCCTTGCCACAGTCTGTCATAAATTACTCGGTTTTAGACTACCTCTCTTAACTTCTTGCACGGGATAGAAATATCCATAAAATTTTGAGTAGAATGCCTACAGTTGTCAACTTGGACATGTAGAACTTCGCCCTACTAGACTATCTCCATCACAGCAACCACCCTCCAAGCCATGCGAACAAGCAAACTCACTTTCGCTTCAACCCCCGCGTTTTTCTAGACATTTGATTGCAACATTTAGCAGTGGAAATAATGCAATGCCCTGTTGCCATTACTATTGTGAACAGTTCCCAGGCACAAATGCGCCCTCTGGTCCCGGCTGTAGTTTGAAGCGCACGCGCATCCACACTCACATTTGGTTTCGGTATCTTAGCCTATTGAGACACATCAGATGCTAGTATCGCAACAGCTTCTTAAATAGGTCTTTGTCACGAACGCCAAATACATTGTATAACCGGGGTGATGATTACGGCACCGCCTAACCTCAATAGGTGATCCCGAAATGCTATACTAAACTAGCTGCCGCCCAAGGTGACCCATGCAGCCATCACGGACCTTGCAGTGGCATGCACTTTAATCACCCAACACTGGCAATTGAACCGAACAGCGTCAAACAACAGGTATAATATCCTTGGGCAGCACCTCAAATAAAACAGAGAGGTTCTAGGTAGCATGTAGCCGGCATATTCAATGACATCAGGGCCATCGGAATGTTGGTCAAACACGATACTAATCGTGATTAGTAGCCACCCTTCAACCAAGCCACATATTATACGAATATTTTCATGAATACGACCAATTTGTAGATGATAAGGGTTTCTTCGGGGAATTACGGGACCAATGGGAACGCTGAAGATCTGGGAAAGCTTAAAAATTAGCCAAGCACACGTCATGGCTGAAACCCGAACACAAGCAGACCCATTAATAGGGCAGGCCAGAGGTGACAAAATCAAATTAAAGAATGCAAATGATCTAGTGCTGAACAAGATATTGATTCTCCCCTATTTTTTGCCGAGTCATATCTGCCTGTTTTTTATTATTTTCTTTTGGTGATTGTTTTATCCACATCCCAATGTTGAGGGAGAAATTAGTATCGAGCAATGTTTCCCGTCCCCCACACGCCAAGAAACAAATTTATGAACGCATGCTAGATAAATTGCTTACAAGCTTAATAGAGTCTAGTCCGAGCACATGGGCGTACCTTGTTTCTATGGGTCTATTAAATGGCTAGTCAGGGGAACCCCTGAGCTATCGATGAGCTAAAAAGCAAGATAGCCTTGAAAGGCCCAACATGATTTTAACACTTGACACAATTTTTCCAATCCGTATTCATGTAATACAAGTGTTCCAAAATGCGTTTTTCTCTGCTATTGTTTTCCACGATTGCTACAGCATCATATCCACGTCCCTACTCTGAAACCTCTGCCAACAGAGCTTGCCACGCCCTCGAGAAAAAGTATCCGGAATTCACCTTCTTTGCCGACGATGAGGCATTCACTGATGAGGTCCAAGGTGATTATCAACTCTATATCAGGCGTTTCATAATCTCATTTACATATCTTAGTCCCTTGGTCGGCAAGGGCATGGCGCTCTCCTGCGTGCATTTTTGCCCCCGCAAACGCCACGCAACTCGCCTATGCCGTCAAGACTTTTGCGCAACTCAGCACCCCGTTTTCAATGAGAGGTGGTGGGCACATGCCCAACACCAATTCCAATAGCATTGATGAGAACGGAGTCCTAGTATCGAGCACGAACCTGAAAACACTGAAGCTTTCCGCGGATAAGGATACATTCTCGGTTGGGCCTGGCCGACCATGGGGCGATGTATTTGAGGCTCTTGATGGAACTGGTCTTGCCGTTGTTGGAGCGCGTCTCGGTCCAGTCGGCGTTCCAGGTTTTCTTTTGGGCGGTGGTCTATCATACTACAGTTACGAGTACGGCCTTGCCTCGACAAATGGAAATATCAAGGCTTATGAAGTAAGTCTGTGTATTGGCAAACAGGCCCAATGTTTGGCAAATTGATTAACTGGAATGCAGTGCGTCTTGGCCAATGGAAAAATTGTAGAGGCAACGGCCTCGAACAAATACGCCGACCTGTTTTGGGCGCTACAGGGAGGTGGAAATTCGTTCTGCCTCGTGACCCGTTTTGATCTCAAGACTCATACTTCTCCGAGTGTAATGCTTGGTTTGCCTTCGTACGGGTCCTCTGAGGTAAAAGACCAATTCATCGAAAGTGTATATAATTTTGCGACTGGCGGACACGCCGATCCAAAGGGGTCCATTATCCCGCTGACTGTATACACAAGTGGCACCGATGGACCCGTTTATTCATCCACGCTCTTTTACAACGGTGACAACGCTCAACCGGCGATACTCAACGATTGGCTTGGTGGGCTACTGAAACCCCTAAATCATTCAAACTCTCTTCTGCCGATTTCTTTGGCTCAGTTTTCTCGGCTGATTACACCAGCCTTCGGGGATGGAGGGCCATCCCACGGGCTACGACAGCGGTTCCATTTGCTGCCAATGCTGGCCAACAAAAAGGCAATGCAAGTCATCCACGACATGTACTTTGAAGCTGCCCAGAGTCAATTTGCAAATGCAGAAGGAGTAGCTATTGGGCTTGCCTTCAACCCAATCACTTCAAAGCTCCTCTCTGCCACCAACGCCAAGCCGGGCTCCCTCCAAGGCCTCGACGAAACACCAGCACTTTGGATCGAGCAATCATTTAGCTGGAAAAATGCGGCAGATGATGCGCTGGTTGACAATTTCATCAATGCTTTCAACGCCAATGCCACACGGGCAGTGAAGGCTCTCAAGGCCACTGGTTCCTTCTACTATTTGAACGACGCCGACGAACACCAGCCAGTCTTCCAGAACTACCCAGCAGGAAACCTTTGGCGGTTAAAAGCGATCAGAGGTAAATATGATCCCAGGAGGATATTTACAGACTTGATGTCTGGTGGGTTCAAAGTTTCCAAAGCTTAGAGGTGTGAGAAGCAACAATGGAATGGTCATGGGAGTGCTAATTAGCGGTAACGCATATACTGTGGTGGATCAGTTGGCGCCCAACACTGAGAAGCATAGTCACAAACACACACACCAGAATGCCATCAGCACATGATTAAAATAAAATAAAAGATGTCATTTTTCTTTATGGTGACAACTCTGTTTGGTCAAAACACCCTACGAGACGTTTTCTCGTGGGTCTGCATTATGTATGGGTACAATGACAAAGAAAATTCATCTAAAAGATTGTGCAAGCCAAACGCCAGTCCGTATTCCCCAGCGCCGTGCCGTAATAGACTCTCGCATCAAAACATTTCAACTTCATCTTCATCCAGCAAGCCCATCCCGCTGTCGTAGCCTCGGCGCAGCTTTGGGTTGCTTCGCCGAGCCGTGTATCCACTGCGCCGGATCACTGTCCCTGTGGCGGGAGGTGATCCCGGTGGAGTGGTGCCGGGTTCATTCGCCTCGGGAACTACTACGTCTTCTTCTGCTTGTCGCTGCGGCTTCTTGGGGCTGTTGAGGAAATCCTGGCTCATCTGCAAAACACGCTGCAGTTCTGCCTTCATCGAGTCAATTACCGCCTTGGCCTTTGACCGTTCTTCGTCCATCTGGGTCTGGAGCCCGCCATTCTCCACGCGAATGGCCAAGATGGTCTCGTGCGCGATCCTGAGCGACTCGTTGACACGGACAACCTCACCTCGGAGCTCGACAACTCTGGCGTCTCTTGTAGCAAGTAAGGCGCCATGCTGGTGGTTAAGTGCTGCCATCTCGTTGGATCTGGCTTCTTGAGCCTCCAGCATCTGCCTTTGGAACTCGGCTGTGCGCTCCAAAGCGTCATTCAGCTTTGTCTCTAGTTCAGCAATGACATCTTCCTTGCTGCAGAGAACACGACGGTTTGACTCGATTTGGGCGTGGTGGGTTGCTTTGACGTCGCGGTGGTCGTTCTCCATCTGCTGAACCAGGTTCTCGAGCTCCGACATGTCACGCATGTACCCGTCAACAGCGCCCTTGAGGCGCTCGTTGGCGACCTCGAGCTCTCTTATGCGGGCAACCTTTTCGCTCATGAGCTTCTCCGCCTTGGACATCTCGCCCTTGAGGCCCTCCATGACAGACACTCGAGCATCAAGCTGCTTCCGTAGGGACAATTCGATTTGGTGGTACTCGTCAATCGAGTCCTCGTCTTCTCTCGCTCGTTTGGCCATTGTCCGCAAGCGGGTGAGCATAAGGTCAAGCACTTCAGCCCCGCGCGATGTCAATGGAAGAATTATTTCGCCGGGAGTGAGGTACTCAAGCTCCAACCGCGCGGCGCGGAATCCAGAGGCGAGTGAAATGACCATTTCGCTAGCATCGTCTCCATTGAAACCCAACTCTCCAATGGCAGTTGAGAGCTGGTTGAGAGCGCAGGTGCGGTCAGACATTGTTCGCAGTAGAGCGTCGATCCGAGTCTCGAGCTCATCTACAGCTTCCTGGGAGGCGCTCTTAGCCTCGGGCACAAACTCGGATATCTTCACGCCCAAGCGGTCACTAAGTGCCTTGTACGAGTTGAGAGTGTCCGTGAGCTTGTTCATTTCCAGTTGGAGGCATACAACCTCTTCCTCCAGCTGTTGCTGCTTGGGGTCGGGGAAGTAGGCTTGCACGCCAATGTGAGAATGGGGAGTGAGCTTGGCAGCCCGAAAGCATGGCGTGCCAGGAAGAGGGGGACTGGTAGCAGGGGGGGTTAGGAATGAGGATCTGGCTCTCGAAGGGGTGCTGCAGGCGAGTTGCGCAACAGTCTCTTCGCCAAACTCATCCTCGTCGGCAATCATATCCATAAAGTCCTCCTCAGGAGGAGGAGACCTGGCCGCGAGGGTCCAGTTGTAGCCTCGACTCTGGTTTGACTGTGAGAAAGATCGCTTTGCCAGCGTTTCTCGCAGGTCCTCGACTTGCTTCTCAAGGTCCCAGACACGGTCAGTGTCCATGATGATGGTGGCGTTTTGAAGCTCGTAGATCTCGCGGTCTCGGGACTTGAGCTCGGCCTTGAGTCGCGTAATCTCGTCCTTTGCCTCTTTGGATCTTCGTCGCTTTTCTTGGTAAATCGTGTTCATTTCCTCACTCAAGCCATTGCGACGAATGCGGCGCTGGATACGTCCGTCAAGTACCTGGCGGAGAGGAAGAAAGTTCATCTCACCACTCTCTGGCCAGGTTGGTGTAGTAGCAGAAACGCCATTTCCAACAATTCCAACGGGGGCAGATGAGTGTCGGCGCTTTGGTGTGTTGAAGGCAACACGGCGAATCATGGGAGTCAAGCCGCTGGATGCTGAAGACACTGGGAGGCCTGGGTCGGAAATGCGAACGCGCCGCTTGGCTCTTCGTGGAGTCTTGGCGGGCAGGGGAGTCTTTGCATCTTGGGTGCAAACCTCATGGCCAAGACTGCGGCGTGTCCGCCGTACTGCAATGGGGAGGTCGAGGTCATCCATGATCATGGTGGTTAGTGGTGGGGGTGGGATATATCACAAGCCAAGTTTAAAGAAGGACGCGATGGACACAACCACAATAAAAGAAGGGTGGCGGTTGGACATGCAAAGACGCTGGCCGCAGGAAGGCCGGAGATGCTTTTCCAAACGCAGATGTGCGAACACAAGTATTTATCAAGTCGTACCGCAAGTAAACATGGAGTCAACGGGACGTGTTCGCGACTTGACGAGCAGGCCAGGCCTATGCGCATTGTTTACACATTTCCTATCGCGGCGTAGCGCGGGGCGGGTCGTTGCCGGCCCCACGACCCCGCGATTGACAGCAGCCAACGGATTTTGCAAAAACAGGGGTCTCGCCAGACCACCGTCCACTTGGCCCCAGTCTGGTCTGGGAGTTGATGGTGGGGCGGCAGTCAAGCGACTGAGACTGAGGTCACGGCCGTGAATCCTGAGCTTGGCTTTTGGTGGCAAGCCCACTGCTGCGAGCTGGTCTGGTTCACGCCGGACACCAACTGACAGCTCATCTCCACAGCGTCCCTGGATACCAGCAAAAGTAAACACGGGATCCGCGAGAATGTGGGAACGCGATCTGACCGCGTGGTGAGACGAGACGGTGAATGCCACGCTTCGCGATTCTCGTGCGAGTCCTGTCGTGTTATAGGTCCTCTGTGTTGCGCGCTTCGCGTTTGTTTACAAACACAGCCAGCCATGTCCGATTGGAACATGATGCAAGAATTCCGGGAGAAGGTCCAAGGTCGAATAGTTGTGAGACAAGTACAAAGTGTATGTAGTGCCAATGACCCATGGTCATCCTCCCGCCAGCAAAACATGCACCTCCCGATTCATACCCCCACGCGTTAGCCATCACGACCGCCTCTTCTAGAACCCCGTGATGGCGTGCAGTGCAGGTTGGGGTCCCCCGTTTCAAAGGACTCTGATCAGCTTTGCTCCACCCGGGCTGCATCGGAATGCATTCGGCTTGAATACCGGGGACGAGGCATGCACTCATTGTATGCAGCAAGAGCCGGGGCCTCTTCTTATAAACTGGAGGATGCGTTTGCTGAAGCGCCCATTGAATCCGTTGAACTGGGGTTAGGCCTGGGCCTTGGCCTACATCTGGCTTGTTTCTGGCAGCAGGAAACTGGGGCACACAGCGGCACAGCGGCACAGTGGCCATCACAGCGCGGGTCTTGTCTCAGACCTAGAACCCGTGCAACAACACATGGAAGCCATACATTTTTCTGCCTCACTGCTCAATTAACGCTAATAGTGGTGTTGTAAATTGATGCCATCGCCACCCAAAATTTTAGCCCCGACTTTTTTTTTCCCTCTCATTTTGCCGAAATGCAAAAACGCTCCAGCCATATGGATGACTAATAACAATGCACCACTGACTCGCTTCAGCCCACACCGAAGTGAGGCTTCGCCTACACCTTGAAGCTTCCAGAAATGTCACCATAAACTCAGAACTCGCTCTCGCTCCTAGGTCGCCCAAGGCGCCGCAAGGAGAGGTTCCCCCGCGCGCCACTCCACCCTCGCACGGAGGAGGATCCGCCATGCCGGTCCTTTCCAAGCAGGTTAAATTTGTAGCCTCAGACCCCAACCGGGGCGGCTTACCCGTGAAGCGCAAACAGGTCCAACACGCATGCGCCGCCTGTCGACGTAAGAAGGTGCGTATTGTCGCTCGTCGACTTGTCGCGGATCCATCCAAAATGATGCCCTAAGCTAATTCGCCATCAAGAGGCGATGCATTCATGCAGAGGATTCGGTTGACGAGGCGCTGGGCGCCGTTGTCCCGTCCGCAACAGCCGACGAGGCAGCCACCCAGGAATCCCCCTTGCAAACCTCGTGAGTTCCATCTTCCATGTCTATCCACGTGCAGTTCTTCTCACAGCCTGGACAGGCCCAAGTCTGCGATATTGAGCTCGGTACCTCAGGCCCGTCCTTTGCCACTTGACAATCAAGATGTTGATTCAACAAGTTCATCTGGCGGCCACTACGCTGAAGGCACAAACGCACCTCCGCCCGCCGGTGTTACCACAGAGCCACCCACCATCAACACGCCAAACCAACATTCTTCACGTTTTGTAGGCGACTTGAACCCCGAGGGCATGTTCGTAGAGGCCACAGGGTCAGCATCAGCTCGCGCAACCTCGCACAAGGGCGATGTTGGCATTTGGCTCTCTGCCGGAACAAATGGCACTAGCCAAGGGTCCCAGTTCATCACGTCGCGGCCACCACTCATCATGGACCAATTCCTTCTTCCTCATGTACGGGAGCATTGTTTAACATGTCTCCCTCCTGACAAGGAATACCGGAAACTGAAGCACGTCTATCTCCAAAAGATTTATCCGATATTTCCCATCGTCCCAAAGTCGGTTTTGGAGGGCCATTCGGACAATCCACATGATATCATTCTAAGACAGCTTGTATGTCTCGCCGCGGCGCCGGATCCCACAATGTCGCGCTATCTTTGTCTCAGGAATCGTGGTCCGGATGCCCTCAGCTGTCAGGATTTTATGCAGTCTCTTTCCTCGGCTGTACGGGCCATTCTTGAAACCAGCATTATACCCGACAGAGTAATCCATATCAGAGCTCTTGTCATGTTGTCACTCTACACCCAGCCCAGCTGTGCTGAAGAAGCCGATCTGCCTGCCCAACTGGGTGGTCGGGCCGTCCACCACATCCAAACTCTTGGACTGCACCTCTTGCGCTACGAATCTGCCAACGGAGATGATTTTGAGACGCTGTTTTGTGCTGTTTGGGCGGTCGACCGGATAAATGCTGCATTCTACGGAAGGCCTTGTTTGATGCACGAACGAGATATTGGTGCCAACTTGGTTGGGTGTATCCAAAATCGACCTCCTTGTTTCCGGCTTTTGCTCTCCGTGTGCCAGTGGCTTGATCAGGTTATTGAACTCTACCGCCCTGGCCCAAGTGCCGAGGCGTCCGGTTTTGAAAAGGTGGCATATATCGATCTTCCAGTTCTCGAGGCCATGATCGTTGATGCGGATGCACTCAAGGTCGCCACGCCATTGATAGGTCAGTCGTTTTCATGACCATCAGATACTCTACTAATTCTAATCCAGCAACGATTGAAACCTTCTATCATGCCGTCATCATCCTGTCATGCCGACTGCCCAGGCCTGGAACACGAACTGCGGCTTCCACCCTTCCTCCTGCGTCAGCCAATGCGCGTCGATCCCTGGCAGCCGAGCGCATTGCTTGCGCAGTCCCCCGGGATAACCTCAGCCCTGTACCTTTCGTCCCGTATGCTGTGTCTCTTGCCCTCAGTGTTGAATATCGCAAAATGCGCCATAGCCGACTACCCATGTTCCGCACGAGAGCCATGCATTCGTTCAAACGCAATTGCGAGATGCTGAGAAAATTCGGCGACTGCTACTGGAGTGCGAATGTCGTTGCTGGCCTGAGCGAGCGGGTATTGAAGGAAATGGAGAGGGCAGCATCGACGCTCACTAAGGATTTGACGCCACCGCCTGCAGAAACTCCCGGCTCTGTTCCCTCATCTCATACGACAGGACCACGACATGTAGAGGCCCCTTCTGCCAACACTCAAGTAATAAACTCGGGGGTGGGGCCAGACATCCCCATTGATTTCTCACTCCTCGATGCCATTTCTGAAAGAGACGTATTCGGACACATCGATCCCAGCTTCAATTTGAATGCCGTCGAAGAGGCATTAGAATCAAATCTGGATATTGGGTTGCCCTCGAACTGGGGGGACTGGGGCCAATATAGCACATGAGAAATTGGCCAAGGGACAAGTCGCCGATGCTCTTTTTACAATCACACGACTTTTCCCAAGTCGCGATAAGTTGGACTCGTGTGTTCAGTATCTGCCACGATACTGGGTGTATTCCATATATTTCCTACCTGGTCAGAACCAAAGAGGACTACATATATGGATTCTGGTCAAAGCAAAGGCCAAGGGGCATTATTTGCATAATATAGTTCGTGCTACCACAATGCCCCTAAAGCGCTTTTACCTTGGAATCCCAACATGCATTGAGGAGCCGTGCAGGATGCGCAGGTAGCATTTTCAGTCCGAAGCACGAGTCTTGAAAGCGAATACTTTACATGTTGCCTATAGTTTCGGTGAGGTTGCATCCGCTGGCCAAGCGCGAATCATAATCCAACATACTCATACCCGTTAACACAGGAGAAGACTAGGCCCTTGGGGACATTTCGGGGACCCACCTGGGAGAATATCTCGGTCGGGGACCTCAGGAACTTGTCGAACATACATTGGGCGAGATCCTCGACCAGGGTAGAGTTATCACTTCGCCCAAATACTGCATAATTAAAATGGGATGGTTCCTGGCAACAAGGCCAGTTACTTCGTATCCAAGTTGAAGCAGAAATTATCAGCTATCAACCCCCGCTCATCCCACCTCATTTGTGAGGTGCTGGCAGTATGCCCTGACTCTGATCCGCAAGGTTTACGGTTAATTTCTCTTTTTCTGTTTCTCCCTCTTTATGTGTTGTAAATGCACTAGGATTCTGAAGGTTAGCAATCCTTCAGCCTGGTATATAGCTTGCAGAAAGGCAGACTGGCGGACATGGTGCCAGACATAAAAACCGATCACGCATATTACAATCGCTTCTTTGACCGGATTGACGATTGGGCCCAATTTTTCCAAGGAAAGGAAAATAGTAGATGATTTAATAGTAACACCCCAACTAATAGAAGACTACCTTACATCTTCATTGAGAACCAATGCACTAGCGCAAGGCATTCTTGATGGGGGGCCATGTCCGTCCCCGAGGGGCGTTGTAAGGGGCCTAAACTAATTTGTTTCATCACCAAGACTTAAAAGGCAAGCTTGGGGTCATGTTAAAAAAGGCTGTTGTTTCAAAGGCGGCGCCATTGTCAGTCGCTGGCTCAGCTCATCGTGCTACCCGGACCAACTTTCAGCGATGCTGACTCTTGACCAACGGGCGCTATGTAGGACTAGAGCAGCTAAACCGCATGTTGACCGCAGCCCGCCAACACAAGATGGGAGACTGCTGTATTACGTTGTGTTGTTTCTTCAATTTTCGGCCTCTGCTAATAATGGGCAATCCGCGTCGTTGTACATGGCTGTACTGTCCCAGCCGGAATGTTACCCTTTGCAACACAACTCAACTCCCCCGGTTAAAAAAGGGCAACTAAGCGGATGGATCCGAGAGGTATCCACAACCCGCCTGTCAATGATGCTTGAACATCTCACAGCCACGTGGGTGGTGTAAACCAAGGCACATCAGAACACAGATCACTGAAGAACCCCAAGAGTAAATATACAAGAATAATGGATATAAACAAAATCAGTGCTGATTCTCATAATAGCAGACCCATCATATTTACTATTGTATTTTGTTACTGGATAGATTTTAGTTCTCCGCCTGCTCCTTGTCATAAATCGAGGATCCTCCAAGGGGGGTGTGGAGGGGGGGGGACGGGTACCCAAAACACCTTGAGACGATGGATCCTGGTGATCATCAAATCTCTCTGCGCACAGATTGAGCAAACGCTGGGCATGTTCAGCTGGCGAATTATGGCTGCGGCCGAGCTGTGCAGTAGCTTCGGGTGTTTTCAGCTAAAAGTCCTCCAGATACCGACATCGTTAAACTCTGGTATGAAGGCTGGATCCCGTTCTTGAAAGCCGAGGCGGGGAAATGTTTTTCTATTTCGGCAACACGGCCGATGCCTGGGCCATTGGCAATGACGGCTTTTTCTTGGCGTATGTTGAAGGCGGCTCGCCCACCTTAGCAGCGGAAGACTAACTAACACCTTTGCAGCAATAACTTGCCCGCATCCATCTAGCAGCTATGGGATAGGTTTGCAGGGGTTTTCAATAGCCAAAACTTGGTCGGGACTCTTGGTCGGGACTGCGATATCATGGATCTCAACCGCGCCGGATGGGTCCAAACATCGCCGCCAGCCGGCTTCTCCCAGGCATTCTGCTCTCTTGTCAGCTGAAGCTCGCCCGCCCCCGCCACCCCGCAGGCCAACTAGGGCCTCAACAAGGCGAGCACCGGGTGCAGTGGCTGTTGGACGGACATCAGGGGAGGTGACGTGACGTGGTACTGCAGGAAGTGCTGGGGCCAGCATAGGAGGCACTGCAAGCACGCTACCCAAGGTCAAGTGTTGATGATGAGTGAGCCGAGCCGAGGGCGATCCGTGGAAGGTGAGCGAGGTGGTCCAAACTATTGGAAGCCTCGCGTCGTCTTTGAGATAGTTTCTTTTTTTTTTTCCTTTATTCAAGTCGTTCTAGTGAGTCGACTTTGTATAATACACAGGCCCAGTCACTGGCTTCTCCAACATGTCCCAGTTTCAATGGCCTATCCACGCCATTCCAGTGCGAAATCGGGAATCTTGCCAGTCCCAAAGTGAAACTCCGTGCTTCAATTGCCCCCCAAGATTTCCCCAATCATGTCAGCTTTTCGATTAAGCTCGGGTCGACATGATGTCCTCGTGGTAGTAACCTTGATGCCCGTCCATAGGGCGTGATTCCCATCATTTGATCCACCTTTTCCAAGCCTGGATTTCCAATAATGATTTTTTTTTTTCCTTTCTTTCGCAGATGGCCTTTTCGCCGTAATCGTCGGTCGGTGGATACGTTCAGTGTCTTTTCTGTCGTGGCTCGTTTGGTTCGTTGCGTAAACCTGAGTTGAGTGTGATGTGTGTTGTGGTACCACGTATATATAAAGTAATAAAAAAGGCACAAGCGCGCGCTCTCGGATATGATTCGGGGTTTCAAATCAATTCACTTCTTGGGTCGCTCGTCTGGAAATGCAGTCGGCTTCCCGCGGATTTGGTTCTTCAGCTCGTCCAGAAAGTGCTTGCTGAATTTCTGCCCACGCGCCTCGGGATTTGGCTCCGCTGGTTTTGATTCACCTTGTTAGCATTCACCCGTCGTCACTTCTCTCGGCACGCGGAAGAGCATACCCGTTGCCTCGCCCGGATGCAGCGGCTGGTTTGGGTTGCGCCCGTTCTGGGCCTCGTCAATCTTTTGGTGGATTTTGCCGACTGCGCGGTGGAAGCCGGGCTGCTTGAGGATCTGCGGGGTGGTTCATGTCAGCTGGAGCGAGGTTTGCGCCGCCCGCGGGGGGGGGGGGGCGCCCTATGCGGGGTCTCACGACCTGGACCCTCTCCGCCCGCTGGGGTCTGTCTAGCCCCACCAACACCGGCGGTGAGACTGTGTGCTGCGCGGTGCCCACACTGTCTGCACCTAGCCGGAGCGCCCTCGGCTCCTGCGTCGTCGTGTCACTGGGTGTGTGGTTTGGGCCGG
>JAHVYB010000043.1:0-76527 GCA_020623695.1 Calonectria henricotiae | reverse complement strand
GTCACGTGTGCCGGGGCGGGGGGCGGGGGGTGGGTTGGGTGGCGGCCGTTTTGGGGGCGGGCAGTTGTTTGGTGGTTTTTTGCGGTGGGGGGGGGGGAGCGGGGGGGCTGGGGGGGGGGGGGGGGGGGGGTGTGGGGGGGGGGGGGGGGGTGGGGGCGGGGGGGGGGGGGGGGGGGCCAAGTGATGCGCACCGAAGAGACGATCCGGTCCTGTGCAAGAGGTTAGCTACGACATGAATAAATAGGTAGGAGGTCATTCTGCGGCGGTCGTACCTCAAAGGACTGAATTAGACGGAGCGCCCACCAGTGCAGCGACATTTTGCGCTCGGGGTTTTGGTGGTGTCGCGGTCAAGTTGAAGATTGAGGTTGGATGTTTGGTAAGCGACTAGTGCGGCGGCGGCGGCTTTGCGGGGCGATTGTGTGCTTATCGGCAATGTAACCTACCCTGGAGATGTTTGGCCAACAGTTGGTTGGATGTAAGAGTAAAGACTCCAACCAGGGCATGAGATATAACAGTTTAGATAATCCTGATATGTCTTACAGGTTATACAATGTATCTAGATTTGGATATTTACTAATTTACTACGATACTCTATGCATTGTGGCCATTGAGGTACTCTGCTCTACTAAGGTGACGTGCCACAAGGTGTCCAACGAGCTTCTTGAAGCACATTATTTCATTGGGATATAAACCTCACCAAATACGCTGGTCATATTCAAACATTTAATTTTTTTTTTATGGTAGCGATGAAACTGCATCTCCAACTTGCAGGTGATAATAGAGGTGGCGCACCCGAATAAGCATTAGTTATAGCCAAGACGGGAGCCCAAGGTTCATCATTGAGGTGGGTGGTGTGGAGCGAGTACAAGGATCTTGATTATGTTAACACACGCCACCAACTCAACTTCAACTAACACGAGCCACAGCAAACGACAACGACATGTGTTTAAATCTTTTAATGGTTTCTTGTTTTATTTTATCAAAAATAGCTTCCATAGGGGACCTGACATCATGACCAAGGATTTCCCATCAAGCCAGCTGCAACGGTGTGCTTTTTTTTATTTTTATTCCTCCACTGATTGGTGACATCTATGACCATCAACAAGCCTGTTGTCGTTGTTGTCGTTGTTGTTGTCCATATATCCATCCCGTCTTCCTATTCTGCAGAGAAAGATATTCTTCCCCGCGGGGCCAGTTCCGCACTTTAAGCAGAAACGTACTTGGAAATGAAGGGAGCAAGGTAGTCTTCCTTGCCCAGCTGGACGCCCTCCTTGCGCATGATGGCATAGGCGGTGGTGACGTGGAAGAGGAGGTTGGGCACGACGTAGCCGTTGACGTACTCGCGGAGCTTCATGGTGGCAGACCTGCCGGGGCCCATGCCGACGGTGACCTCGGCGTCGGTGCGGCCCTCAATGGTGGCGCGGTCGACCTTGGCGAGGATGTCCTGGACCTCCTTGACGCGGGCCTTCATGGCGGCAAAGTCGGGGAGCTCGCGGCTGAACTCCTTGGGCTCGGCGCCGGTGCCGCGGGCGGCCAGCTTGGAGGCCAGGTCGGTGGCGAAGAAGACCTGGAAGGCAAAGGGGAGCATGTCGTCGGCCAGCTTGGCGGTGCCAAACTCGGCGGCCTTCTCGTGAGAGGCAGCCTTGTCGAGGACGTTGTTGAGGGCGTTCAGGGCATCCTGGGCCACGGTGATGGAGGCATCGTACAGAGTGTAGGCCATTGTGAACTAGGGGGGGGGGGGGTAGCTTGAGCTTTGGGTTGTGGGAGAAGATGGTGGGATGATTGAGACGAGGTAGGAGATTGCGTGATGGACTGGATCGAGTTAGGGTTCCCGAGAAGTCCGGGTGGGAGAAGGGGAATATATATATCTGCGTTCTCTCATGAGAGACACCCCACCAAACCTTGGCCCAGACAACTTACACTCTGTACAAGTGTAAGCGCCATGACCAATGCCAATGGCAATGCCGTCGTCAAGCTGCTTCAACCCCGCCCCAACTAGCTTCTCCTCTTTGCCCCCGCCGTCTTACTCCTGGCCTTTTGCTGTGCTGGACATGTTCAGAGTTCCGATTGCCGGGTGAGGGGAGGGGAGGGGGGGGGCTGTTCTCACAGGCGGCCCGACTCCGCTTTCCGAACCTTCAACCACTCATCCCACCTTCTTCACCGCCGCCTCAGACAAGAAAGCTTTGTAATTATCCCGCCTCCGCGCCGGGCATTAGTAATTGGACGAGTGTGAGCGTGCCTGAGGAAGAGGAGGGAAAAAAGAAAAGAAAAGAAAGGGTGAGACAAAAGGCGTCGCTGGCGTGTGGAGCCCTCTCCAGTAATTTGGGCGAGCGAATATTGCGGGCCATCGGGACGTGGCCGATATCCGTTTGGAATGGGACCTTGAGGAGGGGGAAAAGCAGCAAGTCAGCGACGCCCGGGACGTCGGTGCGCCAAAGCTTGTTCGAAGCGCATGTCTGCGTCCATTGGCCCCCAAGTGCCGTCGCGGCATACACACCCGACCCGGAGCTCTCTCTCGGGGGGAGCAGCAGCAGCAGGAGGCTTGGCTGAGGCCGGACACAGACGCGAGACACCAAGGCGGGCACACTAGCAAACTGGCGACGGTGGCTTCATCACAGCTCAACCGTCTCTCTCCCGCTGACAAATTGAACCCGGACCCCAAAAAATGCAAGGCACTTTGTCACCAAAAGGGCACCATTCGTCGACCCGTCATTAACCACCGTCAATGCCGCGTGGAAGCTTTGACAAGCCACGGGGCAACATCTCTCCATGCGACTTACTCGTTGCGCCGCCATTGGGCGCTGTACGGAATTCGGATTACAAAACATGTGAATCGTCAGTAAGATCATCAGCGGCCAGGCGGCCTTTGTTGCTTTCCCCCCCTTTTCGTCTGCTTCTTGGACCGTGAGACGGAAAACGATGCCGGTTCGACAGTGACACCATCTATATTCGATTCTCCTATGGAATAATGAAGTGGTTCAATCTTACAAAGCTTCGTCATTTGCTTACAGGTACACGTCTCCTCCCCTTCCTTGCTCAACTAGGGCCATGTTTCCCATTCACTCCCTTTCCTTCTCTCTCTCTCTCTCTCTCTCTCTCTCTCTCTCTCTCTCTCTCTCTCACGCTTGCCTTAGAAGCCTAGGGCGGCGTTGGACCTCTCAATGGTGTATCGCTGGCCCGGTGAAGCGCCAGCGTTTACCTCGAGCGGTTCCAGGCCCATGGCTTTGCGGCCCGTGCCGTTGGACCAGCCTCGGAGCATCTCCTCAGTCGGCCGGCCGACGTGCTGCGACTCGCCCGCGCCGCCGGGGAAGTCCGGCCCCGGGGTCCCAACCCGGAACGCGTTGCGCTGCGTGACCAGGTACTCGGCGTTGATCTCGGTGGTGGGGCACACGGGGATGTACATGACGCTCGAGTCGCCCTTGCCGATGTGTACCTTGTCCACCGAGTGGATTGCTGCCGTGGAACAGCGTGTCAGATACAAAGTGAACAAAACAAAACCCAAACAAAAAGGTACTTTTTGATATGATGCAAGATCCGGTAGGTGTTACTCACTGTCACAGTGCCATGCCACGTAATCGCCAGGCTTGATTTCCGGCACATGCGTCATGGTCCTCTCCAGCTCGAGGTGAGGGTGGAGGCTGTTGGTGAACTCCTGGCCAGTGCCGGGGGTTGCGCCCTGGAGCTCGCTCGTCATCTGGTCAACGCCAGTAAACTCCCAGTTCTTCTCGTCCAGGTAGCCCGGCGTCTCTGACCCGCTGACGGCCTCGAAGAAGGGGCGCAGGAGAAGGTACGAAGTCGCCAGCTTGAGCAACGGGTTCACCAGCAGTGTTCCCTCCCTGGGCTTGGTATGGCTCATGCTCAGCCAGCCCTGCCACATGCGGAACATGGTGCAAGGCCCAATGCCGTCGTGTCGGTTGTTGACGGCGTCGACTCGTCCGCTGGCATCCCAGGGGTCGTACTCGTCCCACCTCCCCTCGAAGATCTTGTCGTACACTGCGCCCTTGCCGTAGCCCTCCTTCTCCCAGCGCTCGACGCTGCCGCCATCCATGTGCGGACCTAGCGCGAAGGACCCGTCGCCCGGCTGGCGGATGCGCAGCCTGTCGGCATATGTAAGTGGCTGCCGGAGGTCGATGCGGGTCGAGGGCGACGAGATGTGCCAGAGAGATGACATGAGGTGGTGTTGGACTCGCAGGAAGTTGGGGTGGGTGCGCGCTCTGAGCTGGGGGCCTGACCAGTAAAGCTCGTAGACCTGAGGGTCGTTCTGCGGGAATGCTGTAACAAGAGTCAGATTTTTTTTTATACCAATGCTACGTGATTGCCGTGTTACATGTCGCATTCATCAATGCAACCAACTCACCTCTTGTAGATGGGTTCTTCCTCACATATTCCTCGATCTCATCCTTGTAAGCTCGAGCTTCCGCTTCTGGGACGACACCCTTGACCACGACGGTGCCGCGCTTCTGAATCTCCCCCTTTAAGCCCTTGATGCCATTCTCAAGGTCCCTGTATTCGATCTCGGGGATGACGGACGGGCCTTTACTGGCAATGGTGTCGTTCTCCCGCTTCAGTTCGCCGAGCAGCTTGCTCCAGCTCCTCTTGATCTGGTCCTCGCGGCCGCGGACCAGATCGCGTTTTAAATCTCGATACCGATCGGGCAGCGGCTCCCTCTCCTTACCGGAGAGCGAGACGAAAGCGTCCGAAATGTCACCCTCTCTCTTGGCCGCCTTCTGCGGCGGCGCGGCGCCTGCGACTGTCGCTAGCGATCGGCGTAGGGCCCTGGGCGCCCTCGCTCTAACAAGGGAAGACCGCAACATGGTGTGATTTTTTTTCTTCTCCTTTCAATTTCAACAACAAAAACTCCCTTGCAAGGTATGATCAAAGAGACGATAAACCGAGCGCTAGAGACTGGCTTGCATGAGGTCTTTCCGAATCTATCGTGCCTTCTCCGCTTCCTTGTTTTATACCATCGTGCGGAGTGTGCGGTATTACCGAAAATGGAAGTCCGCATTCTATCCAGATCTCCCACCCATTCGGCAATTTCGGGGTATCAGAACCGGGAAGCTGACGTCTAAGAGGCAAATGAGAAGGGGCGGGGTCATGCCGGATGTCATGTGGCCATTGTCTCGTTTTGTAAGCGATCGGGATGTCTTGCACGGGGTTTCTGTTGGCGAGTGAAGCTATATCGAGATCTGAGTTCGCGACTAGGATTATACATGGATAACGGTCAAAACGGCCAGAGCAGCCCCCCAAAAAGTGAGCTGATTGTCATTTTCTTTTAAACCCCGGGTTCACACCATCAAACATATCACTTTAGGCCTGCTACAAATTTGTGGCAAGGCAAAACAGAAATAATATTACCCAATAAAGAACATGGCAATTAGTGCGTGCCCGCCTCCCTGGCCAAACACTCCCAAACGCAAGGCAGTTCTCTCGCTTGATCCGGCCCTAACAATGATGCCCATACTATACAAGATGTGGTGGGAAGACAAATAAAAAAGACAAAAAAAGAAAAAACAAAAAAGACGATCAACACCCCAGCACCGGCTTCGTAGTTTATGTCTCCCTGGTCCTCAACTCCATATGTGTGTAACCTGCTTCGCCATGTTTACTCAGTATCTCCGGCTACCCTCCGCACCTTTTCCCTCAAGTCACGATTTTCCAATTCCAATCCTCCGAGCCTTTGTCGGGCCGCATGCCGGTCCTGGTTGCGTCCCTCTCGCTCCATCTTGAGCTTATACTCCATGTCCCGTAGCCTGAACAGCCACCTGTTATCGTTGTTGACATCCCCTCCTCCGTTGTCTGTTCCCGCAGGCATGTCCCTAAGGCTGACGCTGGTTGACGACGCTGTGGGAATGGGGATGCCCGACGAGGTGCCCGTTCTCGTCATGGTAGAGGTCCTACTGCTCCTGCCGTGACTCGACCGTAGGCTGCGGTCTTTGATTTGGTCGCCGGGCCCTCTGGGAATTGATGGTGATGGTGATCCTCCATCCCCAATAGGAACAAGAGCATCAGAGCTTCCAGAGTATGCCGTCCGAGCTCGCACATCATTTGTAGTGCGCAGCGTAGCGTTCTCAACCTTGAGTTGGCGGTAAGCTTCTTCCAGGCGAGCATAGCGAGATTGAGGATCTCCAGCCGCCGCCAAAGAGCCCGCGGCAACCGAGTTTCGGACCATGGTCTCAAGACGATCAAGCTTCTTGATGCGGACTTCCAGGTTATTCTCTAGTGTCTGGTACTCACGGCCCAAATCTCGTTCGACAGACTTGATTCTGGTTTCAAAGGACCCAATCATAGTCTCAATTGCTTTAACTGCGGCGAGGAGGTTCTTGGAGAAACCAGGCAATCGGCTGGCAATGACCTCGAGAGAGGGTAGAACCTGGCGATCGATGATGGTGTTGCTGCTAACCCATTCACGTCCACACAGGTGGCTGAGCTTTTGCCAGAGCACCAACAGCAGCTCGTTTCGCTCTTGGAGTTGCTCGCGTGCTGTCTGCTCCAAAACGGCAATCTTCCTACGATCTTGGCTCCTCGACGACTCCAGCTCGTTAATCCTAATGTCCTGGCTGCTAGCTGTGCGAGTAAGATGCTGGTGCGACTTCTGGAACGAGTCATACTGCGATTTGGTGTTGCGATGAGACACGCGCTCCTTCTCGAGGAGCTCGGCAAGCTTGCGGCTTTCCAGAGCGTGGGACTCGAGCAGGGCATCCCGCTGTTTGATAATGCGGTCCTTCTCCACCAACGCCGCTTTGCTGGTGTCGAGATCTCTGACCGTGTTTTCGAGCTCACGTTGGAGCTTGGCGATAGACTATGGCAGGTTAGTATAAATATCTCTGGAGGAGGGTCAGGTCACAAACCTTGAGTAGGGATGAGCGAGTGCCGTTAAGATCACCCAATGCTTCTCTCAAATTGTTCTCCAATTCCATCAGCCTCTCCTTCCACTCGGTTGCCTCGACTTCGCGAGACGTCAGGTTCTTACGCAGGCGCCTGGCTTCATCCTTGGCGGCCGAGGCCTCTCTGTTGAGCTCATTGACAAATTGCTGCACCTCTTCCTTTTCTCTGTCTGCAACAACTTCTCTCTGGTGTCGCTCTTGCTGGAGACGGTTCTCCAGTTCCTTGATACGCTCCTTCTCGTCGCGGATGCTCTGTTCGGCGTGGGCGAGAGCTGCCTCCAAGTCTCCGATGCGGATCTTGTCTCCCTCCTGCTCCTCGCGTAGGAAGGCAATCTCTCCCTGCGAAGACTCTTGCTGTACAGACAGCCGTTGGTTCTTATCGTTAGCCTCCATGAGCTTCTGCTCTAGCTCCTCAAGTTCCTTGTTCGACGATTCAAGCTCTTGCTCTAGCTGTTGGATTCGGCGGATATGGTTCTCCTGCTCATCCTCCAGTCGGATCACACCCTCGCTCATCTTCCGCATCTCTTCCTGCAAGGCGTCGAAATTCTCTGAGCGGTCTTGGAGATCCTGCTGAAGTCGTTGCATCTCCTCAGTGCGTTGGTCAGCCTCACCTTCAAGAGCATCGATTTCCTCTTGAGCTTCCTTTCGAAGAGCTTCAAACTCATTCTCCATTTCGCCTTGTTCTCGGAGGGCTTCGTCACGCTCAGATTGCAGGGCCACCAGGTCGTTCATGGCATTTTCCAGGTCTTCTTGGAGGGTCATGACGGATTCTTCAGCTTGTCGCTTGCCATCTATGGCCGCCTCAAAGTCCTCCATGCATGTCTCGAGCTCCCGTTGTAATTCTTGGTTCTGTAGCTTCACCTCGCTGATCTTGTCCCGAAGCTCAGCAAGCTTATTCTCCAGTGCCTCGCGCTCTGCATAATCATCAGCCTGCGTGTGTCGAGTGTCAGCGCTACTACGAGACGCCGAACGCTTATGGCCGCCAACTTGCGATGCGGAACGATCCAGAAGGCTGTCGATTGTGGACGGGGCAGGTCGACCTCGCCGCTGGGCCATCTTCAGGTCCTCAATCTCCTGGTAAAGACGTTCCTTTTCCCGGTTCCTCGAGGTAAGCATTGAAGTCTGGGCACCCACCTCGCGGCGGAGCTCCGCATTCTCGTGACGCAACTGCTCGCTCTCTCGGCGCAACTCCTCAACGAGTGTTGTCGCAGTGGTTGAACTAAAATGTCCGTTGGAGCCCTCGATCTCGTTGGAAAGGACAGAAACGGGCCGGCTGGGTGAGCCGTTGATACGTTCCATTTCCCGATGCTTCTTGGTAATATTGTAAATGTTGGTAGTGTGATGCATACCGCCCTGGGCGCTCTCCTGCTTCAGTCGGAATACTTCATCTCTTAGTCGCCTGTTTTCCTCGTCAACTTGCTCTCTGCGAGCAGTCTCCTGCTCTAGAAGGTCTTTCCAGACGTCGGCCTCCTCTTGCCGACCCAAGCTGTCACTTGTCCTTTCTCCAAATGACTTGACAAGGTCTGCAAGTTTCCGCTTTTCCGACTCCTTGTTGAAGCTTTCGTTTCGAAGTCGTTCGATTTCAGTGGCGTACTCTTCAACTCGCTCACGCAAGTAGATGAGCTCTTCCTCACGTTCTTGGGCCTCTTCATCGTATAGGCGAGCCGTTTGGTCGGTGGAGGATGTGCCGCTTCGTGCCGTGCTGGGTCTCTCGTCCTCTTCCTTGATCTGCTTCTCGAGTTCCTTGACTCGTTTTCGTAGTACCCTGTTGTCACGCTGGAGCACAGCTAGGCCAGTTTTCAGCTCGACGTTCTCCGATATCATCTCTTTGATACCTTCTTCCGACAACTTGTCGAGGCGGTCACTCAAGAACATGACCTTGAGTTTCAGGTCGAAATTCTCCTTGGAAAGCCTTTCGATGGTGCTGCTCTGCTCCTTGAGCGTGAGGTTCCTGCCGGTTCGTCCAGTAGTAGTTGTCGAGTTCAGGGTGGCCGTCGACGGCTTGCGGGGCGTCTCGAGACCGCCCTTGAATTTGTATTCCTGGGCGAGGGATTCTGGTACTTGAACGTTTCTAACGTGGCGAGCAATGACTGTATCGGTTGGGGCGGGGTGAAAGTTTTCCTTGGCGGCTTTAGGAGTTCTTAGAACATCTTCGTTTCTGAAGACGTCTTCGCGGACTGGACGCTCAGGGCTTTCTACCTCAGGCAGAGGCTCCAATTGGGGGAGAGATGCATCCGTGTAGTCTTCCATGGGGAGGTTCGAGCCTATACTTCCCAGACTGACAGACCTAAGCATGGGGTTGCTGGAGTTCCGGAGCATGCCCAAGGCGGGGACGGCACCTCCAGATTGCAGGGCGTAGTCGGTGTTCATGGCGACCGTGGCATCGCTCTCGCCGGAATCGGGGTTCGTAATCATCGAGGAGATTGAGGATCGTGAGCTTCCGTAGCGACTGCGGAGGTACCTGGGCTTTCGTCCTCTCGCCGAATTCCCGGGGGTGCCACTCATGTCCATTTTCTCCGACAGGGAGTGCGATCGAGTCCGGGAAAGCGACATGTCTTGGTCGGCAGAGCTTGATAATAGCGAGATGTCGTGTGAAGCATCGTGTTCGTCGCCTTCCTCGTAGCTCTGAGAGTAACCCTCTGCGGGCTGAGTAGACACAGCTCGAGAGATTGTGCGGGCAGTAGCAGCAGCAGTGGGCGACGACCTCAAGTGCTCCTCCACTTCTGTCGTCGTTGTTGTCTCTACCGTCGTATCCTCCTCGTCGTGGCGGCCCAACGCTGGGGGCCTCGGTACCTTAGTGGGCGAATCAAAGAGATACGTGTCGTCGACACCCCCATTGCCGCCATTCGTCAACGCGGTGGGAACAGGTGACAGAGCGGGTAGGAAGCTGGACTCGACGTCATGGAGATGGCGGCGGACATCTTCCTCGGTCAGCGAATCCTCCGGGTGATGGGTCACGTCGACTGTGGCAGGATCCAGGTAGCTCATTTCGCCGCCGGGGGCATTATGGCGTTGCCGGTTGGCGAGCGTCATTACTCTGGCGGGTGTCGGTTTGGGCTCTGGCGTATGTGTGGTCGCAGCTTCAGGCGCAGGCTCTGCCAGCTCTGGTTCTGGCTCGCCCTGATTCGCGGGGGAATCGGTTGTCTCTTGGGTCTCTGATTCGGCATCTCTGCTCATCGAGTCGTCAGGCACGGAGGTTTCATTCGTCGTGGTGTTCGCAGCGTCGTCGTCCACATCGGGGATTGGGATTTCGGCAGCAGAAAAGGTTTCTGCCTCGGCCGCCAAATTATCGTCTGAGACGCGCTGCGCTGTTGGTGTACGCGATGCATTGCTAGGGCTTGGGCTTAGTTGAGGACTGGGTGGCCCAGAGGGGTTCAGGCTGTCGCTGTGGCCGAAGCCTTCGTCTTGCTCAGCGGCGACCATGATGCATCATGCGAGGTTGCGCATATAGGCAGGAAAAATGCTAGATTGAATTGTGTTCGTGGGAGAGAAAAAACGAACGACTTCAATGCTGCTAAGAGGCTGTCTCCTGTGCTTCCTACTGGCGGATAGCCCAAACAGAGCCCTGGGAGCACATTTGGTGATTCGGGGTTGTCCCTGACGTGGGTGCGACTATGGCCCCTGTCCCCTGGAAAGAGCCGGTTAGTGCCTGGGTAGGGCGCCCAGAGGGGGCTCTCCAGCGTTACCGACGATGGAAACCCACTGTCCTGGGTCTTGAATGAATGCGCTGTGAACCCTGGAGCCCTGTGCGCTAGCGGGCACAACGGTAGGGTTATCCCCCTCGCCTCAGCCGTCTTTCTGTGTCGGATTGCCCGTTGCCATGGGCAGCTGGTCCTGGCAACGGCCCAATCGCAATAGTTCGTTCACCCACCCAGACGCATTCCAATGGATGCGCGGCTGCCGACTGAGGCAAAACGGCGCAAATCGATCTCACTCTACGTTTATTTGACGCGACCAAGTAGATCGGCTTCTCCTGTCACGACGCCAGCTGCCATCTCCCGCCCGGGCCCAGAGGTTGTGACATCGGGCCGGCGTTTGACTTTTTTTCACCCCTGAAGGCGCGATTGCCTACATTGTGACGATGCAATTTGTGATGTAGTACCGCCGATGGGATGGATCCATTGTCAATGTACGCTTTGGCCGCGCACGTTCAGCGCGACTGTGGCGGTTGCTTGACTCGTCAACTTGTCGACTCATCATGGACTGCCTGTGAGATAGGATTGGGGATGTGGGCGCTCTGGGCAACCCATCCTGCACAATACAAGTCATAGTTGACAGCCGCTATGATAATACGAGCTTACTAAGGCCACCGCAACGAGATACTACAGGCGTCACCAAGGATTGGTGGGTGGAGATGTTGGCGCAAAATCTGCTTTCTTTTTAAAAGATGCGGAAGAGATTTTTTCACACCGATATATGCAATAGCCAACTTGCTTCTTTCACATGGCTTGTGGTGTATGGGCCACAACGCAAACATGGCGCTCATACACACAGAGAGCGGGGAACAAGCCCTGGCTCGTATCGCCGGGTTTTGTTATATTGAGCGAGATTCAGCAATGTCCAGCTCATGGCACGTGAATTCATGTCAATAGTGGACCCCCACCGCTCCCTTTCGCATGTCTTTCTTTCCCTGCGTCTGTACAAAGCCATTATCCAAGGCTGTATTATTCCATAAAAACCCCAAGACAAAGTTAATTGCCTGCTTAAGCACCATTCCTGATCAGGGTCAATCACGGGCCATGACTTCATTCCACGTGTATTGACAAACAGGGCTGACGTTCAAACCTTGACCTGAAATCAATGGCTTCTGATAAATGAGTAACACAACCAATGTTCCACATGTATCACCACACAAGACGACCAGTGACAACAATTAAGCGGCAGAGGGAGAGCAAGTGCAAGTAAAAGTAAACATATGTATTCATAATTTTGGTATCTCAAATTGACCTCATTATCACACAAGGGAATATCAACTTCAACCGCCGTATTCTTCCCGGGGTATTCATTATCATGTCGTCTAGTTGGAAATCTTGGGGTCGATCTTCTTGCTGTAAGAGGACAATATATTAGCATCATGTTTCGACTTGACGGGCGGCGATGCTCAAGGACGCGCGCTTACCCAGTCATCTTCTCAAAGATACCTCGGCCGGCATCGGTGATCTTCTCAGCAGTCCTGGAGTCGATGTTGTGCCCAGACTTCTTAGCGGCCATGGAGAAAGCTAAAAGGTGGCGGTGGTGAGTACATAGGATATTCGACGAGCAAGGAGGCGTCAGACTTACCCTTATCGACGTAGTCCTGCTTCTCGCCCTGGGGCTGCTGCTGCTGCTGCTGGGTGTTCTGCTTGTGCGAGCTACCAGAAGCAGCCTGGGCAGCCTTCTTGAGAAAGTCCATGGTGATGATGACGAAGGGGGTTGGAGTAGTTGGTTGAGGTGTCTGAGATAGAGTAGAACTGGTGAAGCTGGCTTGTTTGGGGGGGGGGGGGAGGGTTAGAGGATGGTGGAACTCAAGGCCTTCTTATAGCCCCAGTAAGTACACGCACAGCTCACCAAAAGCCAGAAACCTGCATTACTCCTCAAACTAGCCGCCGATGTGTAAAATGGGCAGCGTAATGCACGAATGGCCCCGTTCCTTGCGTTCTAGGATTGGATCCCTCCTCCCATCTCGAGACCAGAGGCGTCGGTTAGCTGGGGACCCTTCGAGACTAGCCCCGCTACGGCACTAGACCATGTCGTGAGGCCGTCTGGCCCACCTCCGGTCGACGCCGATAATTCCTTATCGCCAGCCAGAGCCAGTAGAAGCTGACTAGCCAGTCACAGGGTGCGTGTCGGGTTGGGTCAAGCTTTCGGGGAGCCGCTACAAAGGTGGGGTTCGGCGTGCAAAGGGCGATTAAATAGGGTAATTCGTCAGGGGGACGGACACTTGACACGAAGACTCTAGAAGTGAAGCTTAAATTCAGCCTTGGTGCATCCCGTGAAGAGGACATCGTCTCAGATGCGATACAGGGCCCTCCCACCTCTGCACTCCCCCATAAGCCCCTACCCCCGTAGCCTCTTCCCGCAACGCACCCTCCCACAGCCCGCGAGTTACGTATGTTCGGCCTTCGGGCCCCCTACCCAGCTGAGGTCAACGTCTCGACCGCCGGCACTGCGGGGGAGGGGGACGGGCTGTGTCAGGCACCAGGCTGGAAAAAGCAAGCTCGTATTGATTCGTCATGGAGCCATAGCCAATCTAGGCTTCTAGGGACCAGGACTAGCCTTGCTACTGGAGCGTTCCGGACATACCGAATTGTGGGATTCGGGATCTGGACCGCTATTGAGACGAAACAACATTGCCCATGTGGGAGGGAGCCAACTGATCTAGGGCGGGGTAACCACCACGAGGCGCCATCCATGGCCAAGGAAAAGAGCAGACGAGGCTGTGCGCATCCAGACACAAAACACGCACCATAAAGGTGCTATACATTAATTTCATTGCAAATAGACTCGTCTAGTTCGTCGTCCAAAGTTCGCTGGCCTATTATCTATTCTGTTGGGCCTCAACTTCCATGTCATTACCCCTCCCCGACTTATAAAAAAGAATTTAACCAAAAAGAAGAAACTCCCAGCGATGCTAATGCCAATCCGATGGTGACGCTAATGTCTCGTTCCCAAGTTTGTACAACTTAAATTCATTCGACTCCGTTTTCCTTGCTGGTGGTGGACAATGCACATATCTCATAATTCAGTTAAAATCTCGTCGTTCTTCAATCATCCCTCAATCTGCTCCGTGTCGAAGGCGCCAAAGTTGACTAATGGATATGGGAATAGAAGGTAAGGAAGGTAAGGCGTGGTTGTGTCTCGTCGAGCTGATCGATGGGCCGTTACGAATGAGCAAACACCTGGTACGACATGATCATGACCCAGACTAAAAAGATGACGCCGGTCAGCGACATGGCAAAGGCGAGCTGCCAAGATTGGCCTATTGCAGATATTCATTAGCATCGGAAGCATCAAAGCGCACAAACTGCAGAAAACCTACAGATATTTCGCTGCTGTAGCCAAGCCATCGTCTCCTCAGTCGCGCCCTTTGGATTTTGGTTGAACACTTGGATACTGCAAACACTTTGGATGGAATCATCCTGTCCAAAGAGCTTGATCCCGATCATTATCAAGCCAACAATCCACAGAACAAACATCATGAAGGCACCAATCATTACAATCGCAGGTAACAGTCGTCGCTCGGAAATAAGCCAGAAAATGAGTACGATGAAGACGATACCGAGGCATCCGACGGTGATGAGGTAGGGGAAATACCTGTTCAAGAAAAAGGTGTCAGTTATTGATCTCCCGGGGAAAGAAATTTGGGGCCACAACATACCAAGGGATGGGCAGAAGAAGCTGGTCCTGGATCTGGATAAAGGTCGCGAAAACACCGATGAGCGTGCAAGAGGTGAGAAGCATGACAAAAATCCAAAAGTTGAGTTGCAGAGGCGGCCAGTTGTAGGTCCGAACATGGCTCATGGCCTGGCGGTCGTACGTCATTGTCGACCTAGTGAATTCAGAGGTATACCCGGATCCCGTGAATCCGGTTAATGTTGATTTCGCGACCATGATGAAGACTTTGTGTGTTTGTTTGTATGTGTTGTGTTGTGAGGTCTGTGGAAGAAAGAGATGTGATTTCCAAAAGGCGTCACTGAACCACAAGGGCCTCGCGCAAATTGAAGGTGAAATAGGTGTCTCAGGATTTAAAACCCGACCTCGGTGTCGTATTTCCCACTTTGAATCTGATGTTGATCGGTTGAGAGATATCCAATCAAGGAATCCGGCTTGTTTGTGGTTGTCTCGGGAATTATAGCCGTAATGTTGTTCTTTTCTTTTTGCGCAAGATGCAATTAGGCGGGATGACGTCGATTAGATTGACTTCCAGTGTATAGAAAATTGGATGTGGGATCAATAAGAAAGAAAGCTTCCGGCACAATTGCGCACGGAATCCTAGACAGCGCGTGCACCAGGGACTTTATTGCTATGCGCCGCGGTTTTTATTTTATTTTAACGCCCGAGAATTGTCGCGGGCGATCCCCCTCAGGATCAGCTCAATGCCCAATCAATGCTGCGACGCTGCCACGTCGCTGCTGCCGTCGTGATGCGCTAACGCCCAAGCCCAAAAAATAGACCTCCGGCTGCGTGGAGCCCAAGGGAAATCGAGCGAGGCTCCCCACAGATCTCGCGTGCCAACCAGTGATTCTCCCGTGCCTGACAGAAGTACGTCCGTCGCGGGAATAGGACAAGGCGGATGGGCAATTTGTGACCTGTCGTCGGAGGGAAGGAAAGATGGGGCGCGCGATGGGTCAACCACAGCGTTGGGTTTTCGAATGATGATGTTGATGGTCGATTGGGCAGTGATGGCCTTTAACGCGTGATCACGCTCGGATCTTGGTTCGCAGGTGGGTTGCTGTCGTGGCCGTTTGTTAGGAGCTGTGTGCTCTGCGTGTCGGTGGAGAAGCGTTCTCGGGGCGAATCGGCGTCGTTGTCGTCGTGTTGAGCAGGTCTTGGGGCGGGAGAGTCTGCAAGATTGGGCCGAGGGAGGCATATGCGGAGGTTTAAAGGTTGAAGAGCGTTTTAATTTAGGACGCGCCGGATGGAAATTCGAGAAGCCTGTCCGCCTCACGTCAAAAAAAAAATTCGTCCAGTCCCAGACCACCTCGACTGCAGGCTGCACCTGTCATTCGGCCATATTCAGGTGGTTGGGTGCGGACTCGGGGCCCGGGATAGTGGGGCACCGAGCTTTCCGCACCGCAAAACTGGTGGCTGGGGAGCCACCCTCACGGCCACAGGCGGGTCTCTAGAGGGGCCGGCTGCTAGACGTTGAATCACGCTCCCCGCGATACCGCCCTGGAAGCGTACAAATACATGTTGCAGGGCAATTTAATTTTTCTTTGTCGAGTCCCCTTCCCTGTTTTCCAGCCTCTCGCCCCTATTCTGCAAACCCGTTTAATCTCACCGCACTCCCATGACGTTCGTTGATCTGGCCTAGCCTGCCCCTCTGTACTCATAGGCGAATGTTGTGTTGTTCATTAAACCAGGCTGCACCTTGAAACGTGCTGCACCGCCTCAACCGATTAACAAGTGAGGCGACAAGACGGTGGACAAAGAGGTATGGACTTCAGGCTCGCCGCAATAGCCCCTGTGGTTTCTCCCCGAGGCCGTCAAGTCAGCATGATTGAGGCACACCGCTATTTGTAACTTCACATGACGGAGACAGGCAGCGGGTTATCCGCCCAATATAAAATATATATAACACCAACGTCATATCAAAACACAGCCTGGCCATAATTAATTCTCGAGGAAAGAAGATACGTCGTTTTATTTTGTTGGAGAGTGATCTCGCTGATCCTATAATGCGCCGTGCCAATCATTCATTCAACTCAAGGGGGGAATATGACATCACAAAGTCCTTATCCAAACCATTCCAATCATCAACATCAACTTATCTGCAAAAACACAAAACATTATCCATCTATAGTAGCGTCTCGCCAAGAGCACAGCGAACCAGCGAGGCGCCAGCTCGGACCGTCTCAGCTGCCAGTTCACTGGCCAGCTGGGGGTTTACCTCGACAAGATCCACGGCAATTAGGTTGCCGGTCTCGTGCACGCTCTCGCAAATGTAGTCACCCTCGCGGAGAGTCAAACCACCACGGACGGGAGTGCCAGTGCTGGGAGCCCACATAGGGTCAAGAGCATCGACATCGAATGACAGGTGAATGGGGGTGTCGTTTCCGATGTGTGCAAGGGCCATCTCAACAACCCGGCCGATGCCGTGACTAAAAGCGGGTGTTAGCTTCTCGATCCAGCGCACTGATGACTTCTAAACGCCAAAGCTTACCGGTCAACATCAAACATGCTGAAGGCCTTGATGCCGTGCTCCCTCAGGAGCTTCTTCTCGCCAATGTCGACTGATCGTAGACCAATGTAGACAATCTTCTTGACGCTGATGCGCATGTCATCCTTGATCCAGCCAAAGTACTCTTCATTGTCATCCTTAACCAGACCAGTCAGGAAAGCAACGGGCATGCCGTGGATGTTTCCACTGTCGCTGGTCTCGGGGGTGTTGATGTCAGAGTGGGCGTCAACCCAGATGACGGCAATCTCGCGGTTAAGACGCTCACGGGTGGCCTTGGCAGTGCCAGCAATGGTACCAATGGCAATGCTGTGGTCGCCACCAAGGGTGAGAGTCATGCGCCCCTCCCTCGAGTGTTCATAGGTGTGCGAGGCGATCTTGCGGGTGACGGCTGAGGCGTGGAGGGCGCCCTTCATGCCGCGGTAATCAGGGTCCGTCTCAGGAATGAGGTCCTCATAGGTCTGGACAGTTTCGTCACCAAAAAGCTTATAGCCAAGCTCCTCGCGGACCTGAGTCAGGAGACCAGCCTCGATCAGGAAAGATGGGCCAGCATCGACACCATCCTTGCGCTAGTGGGAGCAGTGTAAGTTAGCAATCCGACACATCAGTAATGCAAGGCGCACAATAAATAAAATCATGACTGTGACTTACCTGGCCACCAGAAAAGCCGACGGCGACAACGCCCACCTCGTCGGGCTTGGAAAGAAAGCGACTTCTGACGATGCCAGTGTTCATGCTGAGCAATGGGGGGGGGGTCTTCACGTGAAGAAATTTGGCGTAGGTAGTTGTGGTGGGGGACACGCGATGACGTAGGTAGCTAGCTTTGCTCCCTTAGGTACGTGCTTTGAGGAGTGCAGATGCAGGACAGGGTATCTTTGAATGGGTGAGGGGCTGCAGCAAGAAGAGGGTGTGTATGTGTGCGTGTATGTATGAGATGCAGATGCACAGAGAATGAGAAGAAAAATAGACAGAAAAACTACCGAAGATGGATGGAGAGAAAGAAAACAAGAAAAAGTAGGGACACTTTATCTGACAATGGCTCCCTATTTATCTTGCGGCGACAGAATGGCTGCAATCGGCCGCCGCCGGCAAAGCGACGGGGTAAGATGGCTTCGTACATGCACTCAGACTCGAAACTATACCCCTAAGTGCAAGTGGTCTTCGTGTGCATGCACTCGGACAATGAGCTATACCCCTAAGTGCAAGTGGCCTTTCCGCGTCTTTCCCCTAAGTGCAGGTGAAAGCGAAGTTGCGCGTATATACGGATTTGGTAATAGAGGTGCCGTACCTGCGCCGAGAGCAAAATGGCGCCGATCTCCACTGCAGAGGGCCACTGACGACTATTTCAGTGGTCCCGGTCCGGCTCTGGTACTGCTATTGGTCCATCCGCATTGCTGGCTGTTCCCGGCACCTGGCTGCCCATGGAGGCTCTTACTTGATGGAGAGGGTGTGCCAAGCGGGTCGTAAAAATAAATACCACACCCTGTGTGCCATCAATGTTGGTTGACTAAATAAGTAGAGCAACATGATTAACTCTGACATGTAACGGAAAACACAACACCATTGAGGTTGAATAAATCGAGGAAAATTAAGAAAAGAATCTATTTAAATAATGTTAGACGCTATTATTTAGTTATTTTATATATTTTATTTGTGTCCTGGGGTATCGGGGTCAAGGAAGGGAAGTTACATCAGATTCCTCGCTCCACCACAGGTAATTCAGCTGCAACTGATAAGTGGGACTTTATGTCAACCCTCTCCTCGTGCGATTTATTTTGCGACTCGTATGGGCGCCTGAGCCCGGAGGCCGTCCCGACTTCAGCTCGCCTGCTGATATTATCAGAAGGTAAGAAAATGGTCAGAAAAGTGAAGCGGTGTGGGGCACATGCTCGTCCACCCACTGTCCGTCATCGGTCATCCGGCCGCGCCGTAGACTGCTTCCGGCCTAGCCGTCAATGGTTCTGCCCTCTTGTTGGCCAACTCCAGTTCGTGGGTTCGCGCGGACGCCCTAAATCCCTGGTGAGAAGCACCACCTGTTTCCAGAAGCTGGTTCCGCGGATCTGGATATTTGAAACCTTCCCCATATTCCTCACCAGACCTCATTCCACAAGCTATATAGCCTATCTTTTTCGCCGTATGCAGTTCCCTTAGCCATCTCAGCTTCATCCTTATCTGATGGTCCCAAAGATTGCAATCCTGCCATCTCTTCACCGTCTGCTCGGTTCTCGACCGTGACCCTCTGCGCCCGCCGGCCACCCACACGTGGGATGTCAGCGTCGACGGCCGCCTGGATCCGTGACTAGCCACCTCGCGAGCATCGGTTCGTTAGGTCAAAGTTAGGTAATGGCTTGTGGACGGGCGTCGAGCACATCTTGGACGTCGTCGGGGACCAAGGCGGTCACGGGGGCGTTGAAACCGGTACTGGGGCAGCACACGGAGATACCAATGCGCCGCCGGTGCCAGTGATGCTCTCCTATCTCGAGATTCGCCTCCGTTGCTGCCAACAGGCCCTTATTCCGCGGCAATATGCCCGAGACTGCTCGGAGCTCCGCCACCTATCCGACATTTCCCAAATCAGTCACATCAGTCTCGCTTTCTCGATTCACACCAGCCTGCATAAAAACGCCCGCACGACTCAGCCCATTCACGCTTACCGCCACGCCGACTACCCGTTTCGTCCCGTGTACTACTTGGCCAATTTGGCCTAATTTTTTCTTAAGTAGAAATGTTCATCTTTTGTGTGATTCAATGGCCAAGCTTCCACCCCCACGGTTTGAGGGCTTGATCGCTGGTTAATAGGCCGCTGGTCGCCGGCCGTTTTTAACGAACCCTGGGACCACATCTCCGCCAAACCCCACATTGCCAGCATTGCCATTACACTTAAGTGGACTACAAGGCCAAAAAGACCCATAGATATAAGCATGAAGAAACATATTGGGTGGACTTTGGAAACCTCAAAGACGGCATTGACAGAGGTACCATGGGCTGCAAATCAGTACTGAGACGGCACCAAGGTTGTGTTTCCATCTAATGCCTGAGTCCATTTTGAAGCATTGACCGGGAGGCATGTAGTCAATATTATCTATCATATCACATGTGATTCAAATGACATAGATATCTCAAATTCACTGAGGCAAGGTCGTGATGTCCTTGCACCCGAGGCACTGGGGAATTGTTCCTTGCGAATCGGATCGATAACTAACACTGAACGGGTATATTGAATGGCGCCTGTCTCTCCATCTAGTAGTTCAAATGATACTTCCGAAACATAGTGGCTATGGAAAGAAGATTCCTGAAACAACCAACACCACTATTACAGTTGTTTACACCCATCAGGCTTCTGATACACTGGTTAAATATGATGGGATGCAGAAATAGCGCTGAAGTAGTAGTTGGGATGGCACCCCAGAAATCTACTCTTCGGATCTACCCGATTTCTGATGCTAAGATTAAGTCCATCAGCACCAATGTCAGCCGCAGACCAGAATAGCCGTAACGGCAGTGGTTGATTAGTTACTGATGCTGGGCCATTTGAGGCCTCGTGCACCCGCTTACCAGATAGAGTACCCCTCAGGCAGGCTTCTCCAGATGAAGTAAGCAGGGTCTAGCAAATCTTCGGAAATAGTGGTGCATCGTGGTATTCCCCTCCGCAGAAGCCGTCATAATGGATCCAACAGCAAAGGCCAAGCTTTGTTTCAAGCTACTTCTCTGCCACCCTTGTTACTATATTCTGAGACTTCCGACGTGTCGCAGTTTTCGACACTGTCTGCCTAGACCAAGGGAGGATTCTAATAATACAATGCAAGCATCCTGGCTAGCATTGATACACCTGTCACCCCATGTGGACGCTGGAGACTTTGGACGCCAAGTCTCCAGTGCAGAACTGCCTACTTCATTTGGAGACGTCGTGGTTGAAGTGTCTGGGGTGCATTCTTCTTGCTCAATAAGCCATGCTCCACTGAGCCAAGTCAACGTAAAATCCTTATCCTGCCGATCATACTCTGAAACATGACTCTGTGGATATCTTTTGCAAATTAAAATCAGCAACTCAATTAACCACGATTGGCTCTATTCCGTTTTCGCAAACAGCGGCAATGACGGGCCATTGGTAGACAGACAAATTTCAGATCGCTCAACTCAGCACGGTCCAGTCAGGGTGCAACGCCACATTGTAGACGTGCCGCCGCACCACTCAGGGGCTAGGAAGGGCCTGGCAGTCATTAGCCTCATGTTGGATGTCCACGACAGAGTCTACCCCACTAGATCCAGAGGAAATCAATTGGCGTCACATAAAAACTGGGACATGGAGGATCGGGTTGAAGTGTAACTGTCACGCCGCAGCCGTTGTGCCCCTTTTGCCTCTTCGCGGCCTCGGTTGGTTTCAAAGAACACGTGGATCCTCGTCACCAGCATTCGTCAAAAGCGTTGTCACCGTCGAGGTTGCGATAGCCGCCTGCATGGGTGGGCACCCACCATATGTTGTGACTCAGTACTTACTGCAACTTAGTTGGGTGCTCCGGCTCTTTATTCTGACATGCTCTCGAGTTGCGATTGGATGTGGACCCCGTGTTTTAGAACGCCAACCGCCACGAAGATGAGGGGGCATATTGCATAGAAACAGGGGCGAGCCGACGATAAAACGACAGAGGATTGTGTGCAAGTGACTGGGGTTGTTGTGGAGAGTTGGATACTGGGTGACGATGAATGTTGGACGTTGCAGGCTAGGGGCACATCTGACACGCGTCCTCTCCATTATCATGAGTTGGAATCTGGAGATCCAACCACGATGATGGATTTTCCGCACTGTGCGAATGCCGGTATGTGCTCCAACTACCAGAAGCTAATTAATTAGCCAGGTTCGCTAGCGACGGCTTTTTTCATTCCCGGGCTATTAACTGCAGCTAAGAGATGCTCCAGATACATCGGGGATCTTCATCCTAATAAGAGCATAGAGCTAAGCAAGAGTAGCCAGCTATAGGCAATGAGGCAATGAGTTGCACTCGTCTTCCGTTGGGGAGTCGGTATTCAAGATCCGCATCATATGCTGCTCTTGTCTGCCCTCCCGCTGTATACAAACCCGTTTGAACAACCAAAGAGTTCCACATGGCAGAAAATGAGTAAGGACTGAAAAGCGATTCCTTCCACATGTGGCTGCCAGATAATTCGGCGATGGAATCCCTGTTTTAAACAAACTGGGCGACATTTCTATCTGCAACGACACAGTGCGGTTAGCTTCACAAAGACCCCTGCTGCTCCGCAGTTGCTGGAAGCTTGCAGTGCTGAGCCTCCCTGCCGACACTGTAACCCAGTACCGGTCCACTAAACAAGGGGTCTCCCCATCCCGTCCACCTCCCCTGAACGATGCTTGATGGAGAGCTACTGTGGGCTAAGTTTCTAGTAGAGTTGGGGCGAACCAAAAATGGCGACTGACGGGCGACAAGCCTAATGCCACGCACCTGCGTCCGCGCAACTACCTCGAATCGGGATGATTCTTGCAACTTTGATTGATTGACTGTCTTTTTCCTTTTCAGTTGCAGCCTCGCACTTTTGTTTTAGAATTTGATTGCCTTCTCTATTGTCTCTTCTTTTGTATTTGACATTTGGCATCCCCAGTCGAGCCCTGTCCATTCACTCTCTCCTGTCGCCTCCTTCCTCCCTTTTGGCGCCCCGTCCCCCGCCACCACGATCGAAACCTCGTCGACGCAGCATTCCTCCGAGTCAACCGCGTCAACTGCCGACTGTAGCCGGACAGCCACGACAGTACCGGGCTTAGAGACAATCCGATCACCATAAACGCCATGGTTTGAAGTTTGAGACAGCTCTCCTCCCTCTTCAACCCGTTGCTCGACGACCCTTCGACCACATCTCAATCCATCCCTCCCACCGAGTCCCTTGCATGTCCTCTGTCGCTGGCGCCAGACGTACTTGGGACCCCCTCTCCATCGGCGCATCGACGAAGCTGCGATTGCATTCCCCGTACCGAGCTCGAGATCGATACTGAACAAGCCCACGCATCTGCGGGCCACTCAACATGATGGGCAAACTCCGCTCGCCTAGCTTTCGGCCGCGCCGACCCTCAAGCTTCTTCCGCTACATCGTGGTTGCAGTCATCATTCTCTTTGGCATCTATACATTAACTCGCAAACAACATGTCACACAATACGTGCCACCACCTCCATCTGAGGAAAAACCGGTCGATGGAACTACCCAGGGCCATCCAGACTATCCACCGAAAGCCTCAGAGCGTTTGGGCCCCCACCCCATTGACAAACTGATCGAAAATGCCGACAAGACATTTGACGATTTGCTCTCCAAGGAATCGAAGACTCTGGAAGAAGCTGCCCAGGCCTACCGCCAGCGCCGCGGACGCCACCCTCCTCCCGGCTTCGACAAGTGGTGGGCCTTCACGTCCAAGCATGACGGCATTGTCGTCGAGGACTTCTTTGACCAAATCTACCAAGATCTTGGGCCGTTCTGGGGAATCACTCCAGCAGTTATTCGTAAGGAGTCATGGAGCTATGAGATGAAGATTCATATCCGAAATCACAAGACCAATACCACCAGTGACTGGCCTTGGACCCTCACCTGGCAAGACATGATTGATTCGATTGTTGACCTCTTGCCTGACATGGATATCCCGTTGAATGCCATGGACGAACCACGACTTGTTACACCTTGGGAGGATATCAACACGTACATGGAAAAGGCTTCCAATACATTTGGCTTCCCTGCACCAGATGAAGTTACATCTACCTTTCAATCTCTCCCCAGACCTAGCACGGGTGATATGGACACGATAATCCCGAAAAAGAAGTGGGAAGAAGATCGTGAGTACTTGTTCATTTTAATTAAGGTGAGCTATTGCTGACTTCACCATAGAAGCTTACTGGCCCATTGTCCGTCGTGGTTGCCCCCCTGACAGCCGTGCTCGTTCATCCGAGGTGCAACTCGATTTCAACCATTACCCGGTCATTGAATCCAAGAATGCCGAAGATTACATGTACGAGGGCTTCGTCGCTAACTATTCGTTGTCGCGCGATTTGTGCAATCAGCCAGATCTCCAAGGTCTAGAGGGACTGATCATCAACCCTCTATCTGTCTCGTCCACAAAAGTCTTATTTCCCATGTTTGGAGGCTCCAAGCTGGGCATTAACAATGAAATCCTTCTTCCCCCTCCTGTATATTGGAGCGGAGAAGAAAGATTTACTGGTGGGGATTACCGAGGCGGTGCATGGAGCAGAAAGAGCGACAAAGTCGTTTGGAGAGGTGTTGCCACCGGAGGTCGAAACCTCGAAGACAATTGGCGCGGGTTTCATCGCCACCGATTTGTTGCAATGAACAATGGCACCAAGCTCCAGATGGTCGAGTCCGGTGTGGGGAAAACTGAAAACTTCGCATTGCCCGAAGACAAATATCAACTCCCCGCTGTGGGCGAAGGAGGGCTAAGTAAGTGGGTTGAAGGATGGGCAGATGTTGGCTTTGTCGATCTCATGTGCACACCCAATTACGATGATGGCACTTGCTATTATACCGATCTTTACTTTCACCCAGTGGAAGGGTTGAAGATGAAGGAGCAATTCCGCTACAAGTATGTCCCGGACATTGATGGCAACTCATTCTCTGGTCGCTACCTCGGCTTCTTGCGATCGACATCGCTCCCCATCAAAGCTACCCTGTTTAAAGAATGGCTTGACAACCGGCTCGTCCCATGGAAGCATTTTGTTCCCATGGACAACCGCTTTGTCGACTACTACGGAATTATGGACTATTTCCTTGGATACAATGGCAAAAACAGCCACGACTCAGTCGCTGAAAAAATGGCCATGGAGGGCAAACAATGGGCGGAAAAGGTGCTCCGCAAAGAGGACATGCAAATCTACACTCTGCGACTTCTTCTTGAATACGCTAGATTATTGGATGATAAGAGGGAGAACCTGGGCTGGGTTGAAGATGCCAAGAAAGATCCTTCCCTAAAGAAAACTTGGAAGAACTGGGCGAAATGATGAATCATGACTAGGAGCTAGGACAGCCCTGACTACATTGTGTGGTTTTTTGCCTAGTGGGATTTTGCGGCGACGGCGTTTTGGAGGTTGATATTATTAAGTCCAGGCCGCGGTATTGGCTGGAAAGGGGGTTCAGGGAATAGACAGAACCAAAATCATTAACATGGGGCAGACTCCCGGCGCGGAGGTTTTCTGGCATGACTATAGTTTAAAATTCCATCAAGTTCTAAGTTATATTCTTCGCAATTATTCCCATCGTACGTTAATTTGTAAAATGCTGGTGGCTTTGTGTGCGGGATAGCATTACTCTTTCGAAAATATTTTGTCTATATCGCTTCGTCAATTGTATGGCCCAGGCTAGGCGCGCTGTTTCTGGGGGTCCCTATCAAGCTCGATGCTTTCCATTCTTTTTTAAACAACACATAGACATAAAGAAACTAAGGGGTATCAATCAACATGCCATCTTTCTGTTTGCATTCTATCACGAGATAAGTTTTACATCTTGTGGCATGTATCCTATTATCCTCTAGATAATTTGAGCGAGAAAATCATTTGTTTCTACGCCCCTATCTATTGGTTTGTTTACATTCATAATTTACAAATACATTGCTATTTTACACTGCCATCTTTTTCAGGAGATATGCATGTTCCCACCTAAGGCAAGCCCTGCGCGGACGACTTGCTCTCATCCTCCACCTCCTCGTACTCGTGATCGTCCACAAGCCGGCCCACCAGCTGCGCATACGTCGGCCGGAACGGCCAGTTCATAAAGGTCTCGACGATGTCCGACCACTGGCCCTTGTTAAGAGCGCGGGCGCACACCTGGCCCTCGTCGCCCATAGGGCTGCCACCGTGGTTTACGTCGCTGAGCGTCCGGCATTCGGAAAACAGGTCGCCGAAGCCTGGCCACACGCCGTCCATGGCTTTGGCGGCCGGGAGCAGACTATGGCTGAACCAGAAGCGTAACATGACGTCGGACATGTCGCCGGCACGCGACGTGGAGCCGCCGTGTTGGCGCAGCAGTGGGTGCATGGCATGGGGCTGGAAGTCGAGCAACGCGCACGGCACGTTGGGGAAGAAATCCTCCGGGTGCACAGCGAGCGGTTCATAGGGGCGCTGGTCCCAGAGCAGCGACGGCGGGTTCTGGCGGAACAGGTGGTAGTTGTCGCGCTGCATGATGAACTCATTACGTGCGTTCTTCTTGAGCAACCGCAACTTTGCGTTCCAGGCGGCGTCATCGTGAGCGAACTGGGCCGAGCTGGAGTCCAATTGGGAGAGTGCCTCGCGCTCCTGGAGCAGCTCGAGATATGTCCTGCTGTCCTCTTCGTCGTACTTCTCGCGGAATCGCAAGGACTTCAGGCGCTTCGGCAAAGTCTCACCACCCCCAGCAGCGTACTCGGCCTCGAGTGCCTCCAGTTCCTGGCGGAAGGGTCTGCTGAGCCTCGGCCTCTCGACGCCCGCAAGACGCTTATTTGCGAGGTGGGGGTTGGCCATCAACGTCTTGTACATGGCCGTCTCACGGCCCGGCGGCGGTGTCAGACCCGCCTTCTTCATGCGCTCCAGCATCTGGAACCCAGACTCCATGTTGATCCACTCGTCGCGCAGCTCAGTGCGGCTCTCGACTTCGCTGTCCTTGCCGGCAATCTCGTGGATCCATTCGCATGATATGTCTGCTTCGAAAGCGCTGCGCCTGCGGCGGACTACCGAGCGCGGTAGCAGCTTGCGCTTGTTGTCGTCATTGATCCAAACGAGCATGCGGACGAGCCCGTATTTCTGGAACAATGAGGATGTACGGATGCTCGACATGAACTGGTAGAGAACCATGGTGCTCACGCACTCGAACAGCTGAAACGCCTTGGGCGGGTACATGGCGAGGTTGACGTTCACTAGCAACGTGTCGTTGCGTTCCGGCACAGCTGTCTTGTCGACTTCGACTTGGTTGGTGAGGTGCTCGCGGAGCATCTCGTTAAGGTCCTTCCACACAATGCCTGATTTGGCCACGAGCTCGACATTGTCCTTGGCTGTAAAGTCCTTGAGGAACGGCTCGTACAGCTCGGCATCCTTCTCCATGAGGATATGCTTGCGCGGCTGGACAACTTCATGAAGCTTCCGGCTCCAGACCCCGGCGCCGGGGTTTATGTCGACCAGGTCACATCCGTGGTGGCGTTGGAGCGAGGGAGCGAGGTATCGCATGATATCGTCTAAGGATTAAAATGCGTCAGTCGATCTCGCGTGTCTACTGGAAGCTTTCAGGCCCAGCAAGCTACATACCACAGAGATCATCGCTTACAATATTCAATCGATGCTTTTCGCCTGCAGGGGCAGACTTCTTTTTTCGCCCAGTCGCCCACAGTCCCGTCTTGTGAAGCTTCTTGGCCACTTCATTACTGGGCTTCAGCAGATCCTCTGTGAGGCGGCTGTATGAACCAGCAGCGCGGACGCTTCCGACAGCCCGGCGGGCCGGCCTCGCAAGGACCGTTCTCGCACCCTGAAGACGGGCAAACATTAAGAAAAAAGAGACACTGAATTGATTTTCTCCTGGCTGTGAAGGCTCACAGCGCAGCCGCGAATTGGAATTTCACATGTTCTGCCGCGAGTTACCGCCCTAGAAAGCCGACGTCATCGCAGAGCCACAAAACTTTAGATCGAGACTCGAAGCGTCTTTTGTCGACAAAAGGAGACGAGCTTCCGTTTTACAGTCCCAACTATGACTCCGAGTACCCTCTTTTATTTTTATTTTTTCTTGCAATTGCAGTTAGTTCTTCTCGGAGTAGGTGCTTAGATACACACATTTTCATAACAACTGTTGCCATCTGGTGTTTGCCAGGATAGACCATGTAGACGAACAATATACACTTAGTCAACATCACTACTCCATAAAGACACAAGATGGATGCCTTCATCAACTATAAGCTCACGCTTAGACTCAAGAATCCTCCGACTCCTAAGAAACCAACATGTATCATCAACTCATCCGGAATGCCAAGAAACTCCTCGAGACGCCGCCATGCCAAAGATTTGCTGAAAACTCCCCCTGCTCCCATGCAGACGTTTATGCACCCTCGCTACCAAATTCATTGGTCCACTCAATTTGCCTCGCAATATCATCTTTGGATACTGTCGGGTGTGAGTCGTCCAGGGCCATCTCAAAATCCTTCAGAGCAACATCCGGTGGAAGAAGCTCTTCGGAATTGACATCATTGTACGTCATCTCAATACCCTGAGGATCTCCGGGTGAGCAAGGCGTAATCATCCTCTTGCCATCAGACATCTACAGCTGTATCAGTCAAGTTTCGAGTAGCTGCAGCCTACCAATACTTACAACAGGTTTGAAGTGGGTGGCTTGCAAAATCTTGCGCACCGGTCGCATCAATGCGTGTTGGGTGACGTTGGCAATATCACTACCCGAAAATCCGTCCGATTTTGCGGCCAATGCATTGTAGTCATGCGCCTGTAAACTTGTATCGGTGTCGCCGATGGCGAGCTTAAACATTCTTGCGCGGCCATTGATGTCAGGCAAGCCAATGTGAACACGACGCTGAAATCGACGTCGAATAGCGGCATCCAGCTGCCAAGGAATGTTGGTGGCGCCTAGAACAAGAATGCCCTTACTATCGTTGCCGACACCATCCATCTGGACAAGGATTTCCGTCTTGATACGCCGTGATGCCTCGGACTCGCCTTCACCTCGAGGACCACACAGTGCGTCAATTTCGTCGATAAAGATGACGGAGGGCTTGTTCTCTCGCGCCATAGAAAACAGGGCCTTGACTAGTCTGTGGGAACAAATGTGTTAGCAGACCATGAGACGACCATCCCCAGAGGAAGAATTCTCACCTTTCACTTTCACCCATCCACTTGCTGACCAAGTCGGAACTGCTGATACTGAAGAAGGTACTGTTGGCCTCTGTAGCGACGGCCTTGGCCAGATAACTTTTTCCAGTACCGGGAGGCCCATACAACAAGATACCCTTCCATGCCTGTCGCTTACCCTGGAACAAGTTAGGAAATTTGATGGGGAGAACAACAGCCTCCTTCAACGTCTCCTTGGCGCTCTCTAGACCCGCGATATCCTCCCACCTAACGTTTGGCCTCTCTTGCAAGATGGCGCCTGATAGTGCATTCCTCAGCTTCTTGTTGTCGTCATCGTCTCCAGAGGCCTTTGCCTTGCCGCCTGCACTGCTACCGTTGGCTGCCACTGGACCGCCTTTGTTGTTGCTATTCCCATCCCCATCTTCATCCCCCCCCTCATCGATCCATTTCTTGAGCTTCTCGGTACGATCGAGGTAGACGACCATCTTCTCCCGCATGGTATCCTTCATGACCTTGTTCTTTTCCCACTTGATTGCCTTGACCCAGAGGTCCATGGCAACAATGTAGGCGTCGAAAGCCTTCTTGTACTCCTTCTTGTGGTCGAGGTCAATCGCCTTTTGCAGCTCGGCGAGCGCGCGCTCGCGAAAGTTGATGGACATGGTGACGAGATAGGGCGGGGAGCACGGATTGGAGAGACGGGAAGGGCCGATGCGAGGCGAGGGTGGGCGCGGGTGTGGGCGACGGAAGCAGCTCAACACAGCACGCCAGAGTGTGATATTCCAATGTATCGGGATCCAGGTGAGTATGAGACTCGAGGGCGAGGGTGGGTTCGCGAGATGTCGACGTCTTGGCGTAATGTGACGAGGCAGCAGCATTCACAGCAGCGCTCGCTGGACCCAGACCAAACCCAGGTGGCCTGGATTGGCGGGGAAACATGCTTATAGCGGGGCGCCTACGAGACCAGCGATAGCGGGGCATCGCAACTTTGGGTCGCTGGGGCGCTTTTGACGAGACTTTATCTGGGTGTCTGAACCAAAACGACAATTACTGGGATTCAGTGGTCAGAAAGCGGGAGAGCCGATTCGTCACACTTGGTTATTCAAAGCTTGCCGTCCCAACACCATGGCCGAAGTCCAAGCTCGCCTCCAGGCCCTCTCTGAGGACTACCAGAAGCTCCAGCAAGGCACGTATCACTATCGCCACAGCCATTACTACGAAAATGTGGCGGCTGACACTCCTCACAGAGCTCCAGAACGCGGTGGCGTCGCGGCAAAAGTTAGAGGGCCAGAAGCAAGAGAACTTGGGCGTGCAGCAGGTGTGTTTCTTCTCTCCTCGTGGCGACGTGAACTTAGCTAACCCTAAACCAGGAATTTGAGAGACTAGGAGAGGGGGAGACCATCTACAAGCTTGCAGGTCCCGTATTGCTGAAGCAAGACAAGGTGGAGGCTGAGAGCACAGTCAAGGGCCGTCTGGACTTTATTGGCAAAGATATGTGAGTAATCTACCAAATCTTACACCGCACAACTGCGTCGCTGACCAAAACAAAAACACAGCACAAGATTAGAGGACCAGATCAAGGAAATCCAGGAAAAGGCTGAAAAGAAGAAGACGGAGATTATTCAGCTCCAGTCTGTAGCACAAGCCGCCGCTGCCGGCAAGGGCAAGGAAGCCAAATAAAAGGGGGGTGAACAGCAGAGATGACATTAAATCATGAGTTGAGTGTATTCTAACGACTGATGGCCATAATGAGATCTAGAAGACTTCGGCTACGATATAACAAAGATACGCCTGCCCAGTCGTGAAAAAGGACGCTACCCAACCCCAACCCAAACGCCTACGACGCCATGGTCGTGTTCCCGTATACCCAGATATTCATTCGCATTAATTGATGGACATGATGGTGAAACCCCAAGGAAGGCCCATGTTCTTGGGGCGCTCATGCGCAGCGTTGGGGGAAAACATGAAATCCACCTTGTCATCCGAAGCAAACGGCTGCGGGGTGGAAGGGGATTCCTCGGCCTCCATGGCTGACTTGATGGCCTTTGTGATGTCGCTCCTGAGCTCGCAGCGCTCAAAAACAGTGCTGTCCTCGATGGAATCCTGCATCAGGGTACGCTGGTCGCTCTCGGCGAAGAGCTGCGCCTCACGGTTGAGAAGACCGTGTGTGATGGTGCGGCGAGTTTCGGCAAGGCGGGAGAAGATGATGGTGGTGGAGGCGATAGCCTGGGCCAGTATTCGGGCCTTTTGAGTTGAGCTTAGGTGAGCAAAAATGTCAGATGTCTCCTGCTCCAGGAAACCCTGCGTGTTGCTGTCAAAATTGGCCTGAAGGATGCGGTGAAGAGACTCGCGGCTATTCAAGTCAAGCTCGGGATCGACATCAAACTCAAAGACTTTTGAGATTTTCTGCAAAGTCGAAAAGAGGGCCTCTACTGGGCATCGGTCGTTGGGGACAGAGACTTGACCATCGTTGATGGAAAATACGTCGACGGCTGAGCTCACGGCGCCTATAGAAGACACGATGTTAGCTGTAGTCTTATCAAAAGTGCTTGCCTGGCTCTAGACATACGGGAAGCCATGTCCTCGACATTGGCCTGCACCTTCATCTCGGTGACGTAAACAGAAGACTGGTTCTTGATGACGGCCATGGTGAGTAGTTGGCGTGTAAGTGAAGAGGCTAGGCTCGTAAAGTGGCAGTAAATATAAAACTCTTAGATGTAGATCAGATGAAAAGATGCTATCTCGTGGCCATGCCCAAAAAGGCTGGGCTCAGGAGAATTTATCTACTTGTTTTCGAGTCGGCTGGGTAAGTACCCTGGCACGCTCATGGTAACGGATTCCTTGTCGCATTGTGGTCACTGCTTGGCTAACAGGTGTCATGAGCATGGATGGATGGGCCGATGGGCCGATTAGGGAAGTCTTCCGTGGGGAGTCGTGGGGAGCACAGACTGGACATGGTGTCGGTGATTTGACGCTGACCTTGTGCTATTCAACGTCCACATCGGTAATTGTTGGCGATGGAAGAAAACGGAGGCGAAAATGGGGCGGGCGGTCAAGACATGACAGAGGGCACTGCGGACGCGGCAGATGAGACCGGAGGAGGACGGGACGGTGAGTCGGGAGCTGATACTGTTGCTGTTTCTACTGTTCCCCCCATCATGGCACTTCCGTGTATTACTGGGCTAATATTATTTAACTGATGCCAGCATGTAGGATGTCATGTTACGCATGTATGATGGACAGCCTCCAGAGTGCCTGGTGTACTTGGTCTTCTTGGCGGCGAGGCCCCAACAAGTCATTCAACAAGGGGCGGATAGACGGGTATCTACTGCCGGATGCAACAACAGCAATCGCAGTACAATCTGGAGGTAAGAGATGTGCTGCGATTGGCATCGGGGGAGAGCGACAGGTCACAAGCAGGGAAACTAGGCTTTCCACATCAGACATCAGATATGAGGAAATCATGGCGTGGCCACCATAATTGCATGATGGCCGTCTCAGAAACACGCCACGACGACTGACAGAAGCTTACCGGCTGGCAAAAAAAAGGGAGCAAAGCCCTGCAGCAAGCTCGCGCCACAAGCCACCAATGACAGCAGCTCAAGCCACAGTGACCCCCACTACTGTGATATTTGCCAGCTGCCTCGTTTGGAGCATGTCTGCTCGTCTAGGCATCAAACGGGGTGTCTTTCGTCATGCCCCGCCATCACCTCTGCGTCCTAGCCGCATGACGTTGGAGGGGCACGGGTTGACTAGCGGTTTGACGGTGGCTCAGGAACCAAGAGGCTGCCTGACCTAAACAACCGCAATCACAATTCGAAACAGTTTGAGCGCCAGGCAACTTTTGGAAAAACAAGTTTCGATTTGTCACCCTTCACATGATGACGATGCAGACAATGACTACGACGATACCATCCACGTCCTAATCTCTACTACCCACGCCTTTCCGCACGCGCGACAGGGCGGCTTCTCCTCCGTTGTTATCCACGAACCCGCCCATCAATTGCACCTGCGATCCCTTCCAAACATGGATTCCTACTCCATACGGGCGATCCGTCCCCAGACAATCAAGGAGCTCGTGGCACAAGCCGAAAATTTCACCTTCAATACCAATATTCCCGTCAAGCACTGGACTCGAGCTGCCGAGACATTATATCAAGAGGTGCGCTACCTTCGCCTCCCTCGCGGCAACCCCTCTCAGCTCCATTAGCATACTGATCCCTCTTCCTTGTTTTAGGCCTCATTTGCCATTAAAGATGGCGACTACGGCCGCGCTTACATGATGCTCTACCGGCACTCGGTCCTCGTCCTCAAGAGCATCCCATCACATCCCAATATCAAGGACCCCGAGAGCAAAAAGGTCTATCGGCCATTGATGAAACGAATCGATCGAGTCATCCAAGACCTGGAGGATCTGAAACCCGAGATTGAAAATGCCTGCAAAGAGTGGGAGCGCGTAGCACCAGCCAAGGAAGAGCCGTTGCGCCCCTCCTCCAAATATGCCCAATTCGCAGCCCGAGACCCCAGCCTTGGCGGCAACGCAAAAATTCTAGACGCCTTTGAGAACCAAGATTTAGCCGTCGACTTGGCTCAAAGGGAACTGGTGCGGAGGGATACGGCTAGGCGCGCGACAAGACAGGCAGGCCTCTCAGATGAAGATCTAGCTCCGCGGCGCATGGGGGGCAGATGGGATCAATGGGACTCGCCAACACACATTGGGGACGACGTCGACCTCCAGAGACAAATGGAGGCTACTAGACAGGCGTTGAATTCATCCCGAGAACGACAACGCGCCAACTATGATCCCCGTCCATTGACTGCATCAACGTATAGCTACCCCTCGATTTCGCGATCCAGGCCTGTCGAGTTTGAAGCGTCCAACTATTCCTCGACGCCACCACAACCCCAGCCTGCCCTCCCTCCCAAAAGACCAGTTCTTCCGCCAAAGGGCCCTGAACAGCCTGCGGTTGCCCCAAGCGTACCCCGAAAGGTTCCCCTAGCCGATATTCAGCCTCTCATACCCACACCACCCCCGGCACAGGATGGCCGACCTTCACTACCACCTAAAGAACTTCCACCTCAAGAGCTTCCGGCCAAGGAACAGCTGACCTCTCCGCCGCTCCCCAAGAAGGAGCGGCTGACATTTAAGCCAGGCGCATACCTTGAAAATGGTGACCCTGTTCGCTCACTCTTCCTGCCAAAGAATCTTCGTCAGACTTTCTTGGATATTGCTGCTGATAATACCCGTCGGGGCCTGGAAATGTGCGGGATCCTCTGCGGCACCCCGATTAACAATGCGCTCTTTGTTCGCTGTCTATTGATCCCTGATCAGAAATGCACTCCTGATACGTGCGAGACTGAGAATGAAGCGTCCATGTTTGACTATTGCATGAATGAAGATCTTCTCGTATTGGGATGGATTCACACTCATCCAACGCAGACCTGTTTCATGAGCTCCCGGGACCTGCATACGCAGTCTGGCTATCAAGTCATGATGCCGGAGAGTATAGCCATTGTCTGCGCCCCAAAGTTCAAGCCTTCGTAAGTTTGAAACACCTTTATCCTTGTCGACCTACGGTTGAACTGACACCATGACCTTAGCCACGGCATCTTCCGACTTACTCACCCACCGGGCCTAGATCATATTCTGAACTGTAGTCGCCAGGAGACCTTTCACCAACATTCGATCGACAATCTCTACTGCAAGGCGGAGCAACCACTGGGACATGTGTACGAGAGCGACAAGCTAGAGTTCTACGTGCACGATCTCCGGACGACAAAGTAATCAACTTTATAACGAAAACTGTCTAGGGTAGGCAAGACTAGGGTGGTTTCCAGTATGCATAGGTAGCGAGGGAGTGTTCATGGAGGTACCTTGTCAAGGCGGGCTATTATGACGGACTAATTAAAGACGAGATAAAAGCAATGACCAAAAGATCAACACGCTGGAATTGATCGCCCCCGGGACAGGCGATGGATGATATTGGGTGGCTCATCCCACACTTGCCCGCTCCCCCAGCTCAGTATGCACCGGGCAGTGGGATACAGACAGTCAATTATTGATTGTCACTTCCACAATCTCCAGAAATATCTCATGAAGAAATCAACATACAGTTATTTACCAGATTTGGGAACTGAAAAGTCACCATGATAATTAACTTTCGGGAAACGACGCTATGAATTGCATATGGTCGCACAATTGATAGCGGCCAATTCATGCTGGTTGTGTTCCATCTACGCTATATATGCCAATCTACAACAATCAAGTCGTATTTAGCGCCATACAGTAGAAGCAGCTACGGAAATAGTGGAATCAAGCTTTCTGTATTAATGTAGCCACGGTAACCGCGATGTACCCAAGCGATCACTGTCCAGGGTTTCTAGCCTGTAAGACAACACAGATGCAGCCCGATCAGTCATCCCTCCTTCGGCTGGATCTAGGGAGAAAAGCAACGTTGCAGGCTCTGTCGCGGAAAATGCAGCCCAGAAGAAAATTTTTTCCCCTTCAGGTTGATCATGGCCCACCTGATCAAGTGATGAGGGAACAAGGTGTTAACTGGTGGTGAGCTTGCATTGGCCTTGAGCCAAAGGCCCGGTTAGCCCACCAACCGAGGGATAGCTTGGCGTGTGTATACCATGTACCAGGATCTTACGTCAATCCAAACTACCATTCTAAATGAGGAATCGCTCAGATATTTTCTCCTTTGTCCCCCCCCCGTTCGTGTTACCTATCAAGGATGGATCTTCCCAGCTGAGATGGAGGCTTGGTCTAACATCATGGGAGGCACGCTGGGTCTTTCCAGTTACAGCGGCTAGGGATTTGAGATTCAACGATGCTCCCGCCGATCACAGTGGTGGAAGAAGGGCCCCCAGTTTTTGTCTTTGACAGAGAGGGTGGGAGGGAGTGCATTGATCGTGCGCAAGTCCCGAAGCCTCAGTGTAGATGAGGTGAAGTGCACAGTTGAGCGACCCACAGTACCACATGCACTTGGCCGAGCCGAGTATTGAGGGTAACTAATGATTCCGCCCATCTCATATCTTGGAGCTCCGCAAGGGCCCCGGCGGCTACGTGTCTGTACATGGGGGGGGGGGGGGGGGGGGCTCTTCTCCAAAAAGAGAGCGGCACAAGGTGGTCGACCCACGGTTCATGATGCTGGCTTAAAGAGCCTGCCGCGTACAGTAGTCCCGGAGGGATCTTGCAGTATCTGACATTTGGGGCTGCGAGTGTCTTGAGAGACATTGTCGCCGGTGATTACGACCGGATATGTGTCGGCTGACACGAGGAGAATGATGGGGTGTTTTGAAAAAGAAGAAGAAAAAAGTTTGACACGCGTCTGTCGTTGTCTACGTCATGTCTCGTAGGGTATCAAGACAAATGGGCAACACATTTCTCAGATGCTGGGTTGCTCAGCTCGCGACGGGAACGCCTCGTTTCCGCTGTTTGGCTCAAAAGAGTGACCAGCGGCCAATTGTGATCGCCGAATTTCGGAGCCAGAAGTGCCCAAAGGGACTCGGATGCAGTGCCCCTAGCGAATGCTTGTTGTCAATGGCTGAATGGTGTCTCATTTGATACGGGCCGCTGAGTGGACGGAGCCATGGCTGGCGTAAGTACCGCGTGTGGTGTGGCGTGCGGGATCGACAGGGCTAATGCAAGACGCTGGTCCAAGCGCCCATGGTTATTGGGCATTTTGGCAAGGAGGGGGAACCATGATTGCCGTCTCGGGCGGAGATAATTGAGTGCCGGATTCTTGGACGGTTCGAGGACGAAATTGCGCCGTGTCACTCGGTTGCGGACGCTTGGCCCACGGGCGGGCAAGCGTCTCCCCACTGTCCCAGCACTCTAGGCGCCAGGGCCAAGGCGGAAGGGAAAGGTCGAGTAGTTTTGTCTGTATTTGCTTTGGGCTCCGTTATCCTGGCCAGTGAGGCTGGAGATCGGGTCGGTCCGCAGGAATTTTACTCCAACCGCAAAGACTAGAAATCTCCATGGTGGTGTGGGCAGCTCGACGGATTTTCTTTTTTTTTCTTCTTCTCTTTATTGCTTCGCTGGGGCTCAAGAAGGGAGGAGGGGAGGGAGGATTTCCCTATCTCCTCCGAGCATGTGCATGGCGATCGAGAGACCTGCTACCCGTTGCGAGGATGTGAGATCATTATACGCAATCGTGAAATCACTGTGACAGATCGGCCACCATCGGCTGGTAGGATGGGATCGGACAGAGCTGATTGGCATTTCTTGGAAAAGGACGGGTTGGTCTGTCGTCAACTCAAACCTCCGAGGGGGGGCGATGAGAGCTGGCACACCATGCCTCAGGTTCCGGGGCGGATCGATATACACTAAATCTAGCCAAGACTGCTGAGGACAGACCGCCAGTTCTACGATTCCCTTCTTGAATTTGCGGGATTGCGTTGGCGTACACGGCGTAGAACGGAACTAGCAGCGATGCGGGTTTGGTTCCGTGGCGCTGAGCCGATGGCTAATACGATACGATACAGTGGCCGGCGGTTGAGGCCACCCCAGAGATCCGCATCACATCTTGGCTGCGAGCAAGTCGCCACACATTCATGGGGAAATGAGGGGTTGGAGAAACCAGCCTCTGAGCCTGTCGAGAAATCCAATTAGCTGGCAGGGACACGGCAGTCAACGCTCCCCGACCGAGCTGTTGTCCGCCATGACTGGATTGAGAGAAGGAAGGGTTTGCAAGCGAGACATGGTGAGGGGCGCCTTCGACACAGCCAAGTCGCACCGCAGGCTGCGGTGTGACAAGCCAAGGAATTATGGCACGGTTGCTGTTGCAATGAGAGAGACTAGTTATCTTCCTGGTGGTGGGCATCCGTGTGAATTATTAAGCTCTGGGAGGAGAGGGCCGGCCTGTTCAGCTGCGCGGCCTAGTTGGTTGCAGGTTGTCTGTCTAGACAGCATCGCATATGCAGTCATCTGCGATTTACAGAGGCATCATATGCGGGCCAAGAAAGAAAAAAAAGAAAAAAGGTTGACACGAGAGGCAGTGAAAGCACCAACTGGCCAACCGACCAACCAAATGCACCATCTCTGTTGTCGTTGCATGCAAAGTCACTCGCACACGCAGACTGGTGTGCGGCAGAGCACGATGGTGATGGTGGCGGCGGCACATTTACTCTTCTGTACAGGGGTCTAGCCTGGCTCGAGCCGTCCCCGCAATCACAGGCTGAACCATTGGCTCCGCAAGGCAAAGACAAAATGATGAGGGACACGCGCCTGGAGCCATGATGTTGAATGTTGATCCCGAAAAGCAACAATGGGCCGTGCCACTGCGCCCCGTCATCCAACCACGGCGCTACTAGTTAATCCCCTTGCACCCCGAAGCGGGTCGCGGGCTGATGGGCCGGGGGCGAGACGGAGTAGTACCGGACCCTCACTTACAGCGACAGCTCGCAGCTTGATTCATGGATCATGGCCACTGGCTCACATTAGCGGGATGCCGTGTCTCACACAATGACGCCAAGCGGCGTCCCTTGAGGCCGTCATTGAACACAGGGAGCTCCCAGGACGATAAGACGGCTGGCTGCCCCCGTACGTCTCGCCGCCTGCGTGTATGATCTGCTCACCTAGTTTCTCACTTCCAAGATACCCTCTCACGCGGAAGCTGTAGACCAGAAAATGCCGTCGAACGGGTCGCATGAGAAGAACGGTGCCACCAATGGCTACCAGAACGGCGTGAATGGCGTGAATGGTGTCGCCAAGTCGAGCGCGAAGCCCATGCCCAAGCCCGTTTACGCGAAGCCCTCCAAGAAGAAGGAGAAGCAAGGCTTCATGGCCAACTACAAGAAGCTCAAGGAGGCGTCCAAGCGACCTCTTCCCAACCAGAGCGGCGATGGCCAGTACCTCATCGTCCCCAAGCGACCAGGCTTGAGAGATGACCTAAAGCGTTTCACAATGAGAGGTGTGTATAATTCTATTTCGTGGCGCGTGTAAGCGAATTCGGAGGGCTGACTGAATATTAATGAAAAAAGACGTCAAGACTCTCCTAGAGCTCGTTTCCCTCAAGCTCAAGGGCGAACTACAGCAGGATGACAAGACGTACATTATGGAGAGGACGATCCAGCTGGTCGCTGGACTCAATGACCACTCCAAGGTGCAAGAGGTGCTCACAAATGACTTCATTGACAAGCTGTGGTACTCTCTCGACCACCCTCCTCTGCTGTACATGGGTGATGAGTACCGCTGGCGCCAGCCTGATGGGTCCAACAACAATCCTTACTTCCCCAAGATGGGCGCCGCCAAAACCCCCTATGCTCGATCTGTCAAGCCCAAGAGACTACAGCTCGGAGCGCAGCCCGACCCTGAGGCCGTCTACGAGGCCGTCATGGCCCGTGGAGAGTTCAAGAAGAACCCAAACAACGTGTCCAGCATTCTCTGGTACTGGGCTACCATTATCATTCACGGTGAGCACGCTAACGAACTCGTGGGAAGCACATTTGACTAACATGTTCCAGACCTGTTCTGGACCAACATGCAGGACCCCAACCAGAACGACTCTTCCTCATACCTGGACCTGGCCCCTCTGTACGGCTGCAGCAGGGAGGCCTGCGACTCGATCCGAACATTCAAGGATGGAAAGCTCAAGCCCGACGTGTTCGCCGACAGGCGCATGATCGGTAACCCTCCCGGTGTGTGCATTCTGTTGATCATGTTCAACCGATTCCACAACCACGTCGCTGGAAACCTGGCCGAGATCAACGAGGGCGGCCGGTTCACCAAGCCCGCTGCCAACCTCACCGGAGACGAGGCTACCGCCGCTTGGAAGAAGTACGACGAAGAGCTTTTCCAGACTGCTCGTCTCGTCACCTCCGGTCTTTACATCAACATCACTCTAGTTGACTATGTCCGCAACATTGTCAACCTGAACCGAGCCGACACCGCCTGGACTCTTGACCCTCGACAAGAGATGGGTGTTGCCGTCGGCACAAAGGGCGGCTCCGAGGCTGGTGTTGGCAACGTCGTCTCCGCCGAGTTCAACCTGTGCTACCGATGGCACTCGTGCATCTCAGACATGGACGACAAATGGATCCAGGACTTTTACAAGTCCCTACTTGACGGATACGACGGCCCCATTGACCTGCAGCGCATGATCATGGCCATAAAGAAGTTCGAGATGTCTGTCCCCAAGGACCCCGCTGAGCGCACCTTTAACGGCTTCAAGCGCGGCGAGGACGGCCGCTTCAACGACGACGAGCTCATGGATGCTCTCGCCACTGCCATCGAGCAGCCCGGCGGTGCCTTTGGCGCCCGCAACGTCCCTCGTGTCATGAAGCCCGTGGAAATGCTTGGCATCATTCGTGGCCGTAAGTGGAACCTCTGCGGTCTCAACGAGTTCCGACGACACTTTGGCCTGAAGGGCTACGAGACCTTTGAGGACCTCAACTCTGACCCCGAGGTCGCCGAGTCTCTCCGCCAGCTCTACCAGCACCCCGACAACGTCGAGCTGTACCCTGGTATTGTTGCCGAGGAGGGCAAGACCCCCATGGCCCCTGGTGTTGGTATCGCCCCTACCTTCACCATCTCCCGTGTCGTCCTCTCCGACGCAGTGTCCCTTGTCCGTGGTGACCGTCACTACACCACCGACTACAACCCTCGCTACCTGACCAACTGGGGTTTCAAAGAGGCCAACTATGACCTGGACATGAACCACGGCTGCGTTTTCTACAAGCTCTTCATCCGCGCTTTCCCCAAGCACTTCAAGCCCAACTCCATCTATGCCCACTACCCCATGTGCACACCCGAGGAGAACAAGATCATCATGAAGACCCTGAACCGCTACCACCTCTTCGACTACGAGCGCCCCAAGTTCTGTGCTCCCAGCCAGCAAGTCACCTCCTACGGCGCTGCCAAGCACGTCCTCTCCAACTCGGACAACTTCCGCCTCTCCTGGGACCAGGGGTTTTCCAGCCTCATGGGCGCCCAGCACAAGCTCTCCTCCACTGCCGACCTCCAGGACCAGCAGCACAAGTTCCTGGGCGAGCTGCTCTACAAGGACAACTGGAAGCCCACCATCAAGTCCTTCTACTCGGCCATTGCTGAGCGCCTGATTGCTGAGAAGTCCTTCAAGCTCACCGCCAGCAAGCCCCAGATGGATGTCGTCCGTGATTTCGGCAACCTGGCACACACCCACTTCGTGTCTCGCCTGTTCAACTTGCCTCTCAAGACCAAGGAGCACCCCAAGGGCGTCTACTCTGAGCAGGAGCTATACACCCTCCTCAGCCTCATCTACATCTGCAACTTCTACGACATTGACCCCGTCAAGTCCTACCCCATCCGCGTCCAGGCCAATGAGGCTGCTACCCAGCTGGGCAGCCTCATCGAGACCAATGTCAAGCTCGCCACCACCCTCGGCCTTGGCGGTCTCTTCACCAAGAAGATCTCTGGTGATCCTCTGGCCAACCACGGCATCAACCTGGCCAAGAGTCTCAAGAAGGCTGGTCTATCTCCTCACGACATTGCCTTGAACCAGATCCTCCCCACTGCCAGCGCCCTTGTTCCCAACCAGGGCCAGTTTGTAAGCCCCCCCCCTGATCCCAACAGCCGCCCAACTCATGCTAATGCCGCTCGATAGTTTGCTCAAGCTCTTGACTTTTACCTTTCTCCTGCTGGTGACATTCACCGCACCGAGCTCCACCGCATTGCGCTCCAGGAGTCGAATGACGAGACTGACGCTCTCCTCCTCGGCTACGCCCTGGAGGGTGTCCGTCTGGCCGGTGCCTACAGCCTGTACCGCGTGGCCACCATCTCCACCACCATCCCCGAGGACGATGGCCGCAAGGTGAATGTCCAGGCCGGCGACAGGGTCTACGTCACCTTTGCCTCTGCTGCCAAGGACGCCAGCCACTTCCCCGACCCTGATACGGTCAACCCTCGACGGCCCGTCGAGTCCTACGTCTTCTCCGGTGCTGGCACCAACGGCTCCGTCGACCGCGAGATCGGTTACGTTGCCCTTACTGAGCTGTTCCGCGCCATCTTCCGCAAAAAGGGCCTGGCTCGCGCTCTCGGGCCCCAGGGCCACCTTAAGAAGGTACCCAACTCTCGGGGTTTGTTTGAGTACACTTCCGAGGACTGGGCCAACTTGTGGCCTTTCCCCACCACCATGAAGGTTACTTGGGATGGGGAATAATTACGACTTTGATAATTCTTGGGGGATTGAAAATGTTTTGTTTGACATGATTTTGTTGATATCACTGCGCATTAATACCAATTTGTCTTGCGTTTATTAAACCTTTCCCCCCCAAATGACGCCATCTTTGCATGTCTCCAGTCCCTGTGCCAGTATGAATAATTTTACAACTCACTTAGCGCTTGGGTATGACCACTAATCGTAGGCCGTAGTTGAAGACGGGGAGGTTGACTGTGCATATTTATATGCCAAGGCTTTCAACTGAACGGAGAATCAATATTCGCTCAGCCAACAAAAATATTTCGAATTTGGTATCCTTTGTAGTAACAATCTAGCTATAGTCTTTCTTTGCATGCTATATAAATAAAGAGCGTCAAAATGCATCCTGACAAAACAACAAAACTGCCAAACGTTGCTAATATCTCATATCTTAATCATGTAATCTTAGTCAATCCATCATCTCAGTCCATCGTCAATGGCATTATAAATTCTTTCATCCATTCATCCGTTGGCTACTTTACCAACGAACCAACCACCAACCCTTGGCAGCCTGAATCACGTCCATGTTGTCGGCAGCAGGCTTGTGGCCCTCACGCTTCCACGAGACGGAGTCCTTGACTTCTCCCTGGAGCTTCCATTCCTGAGGAGCAGCGTACTTTCCATCGGGAGCGTTCTTGTCGGGCTTGGCGTTGACCCATTGCTCAAAGGCGGGGACCTCGAGCTTCAAGCTAGACTTGAGACGCGTGTACATTTCGTTGACCTCTGCAACCGGCTTGTTCCAGCCCTTAAGCTGGTGGTACGAGGCTCGCATGAGGTCAAGGTGGATCTTGGCCTCAGCAATCAGACGAGAGCGGTCGGGAAGGGTGTCGCTAACACCGCTTCGGTGGTAAGCGGAGCCAATCTCGCGGAGGGCAGCTTCGTGGATGGCCATGGCGTGAGCATGTCGTCCGGCGTTGGTGTAGAGGCTAGCAAGGAGTCGGGAGAAGGACAGGGTCTCGAGGTCGAGGCGACCACGACCCCGCTTCAAGTTGTAGTACAGCAGCTCGGCAGTATCGATGGCCTCCTTCATGTGACCGTGGGCAACCTGCGCGTCGACGAGCATCTTGCCAACGTTGAGCACAACCTCGGGGGACCAGCCGCGGCTCCTCTGCATGGTCTCGCGAGCGTTCCAGAGACGGAAGAGCAGGGTTTCCAGTTCGCCAAAGTTGTCCTGGGCTCCCAGGAGACGGATAAGACCGGTGAGATCCTGGAAGCGCAGGTCGAGCATGTCGATCTTGATGTCCTTGGAACGGAAGGCCGCCAGAACCTCGTTCATAATGTCACGAGAGGTATCCAGCATGGCCTTGCGGACGTCGTTCTGCTTGCTGTTGGTCGGGTGAGGCACGTCAATACCCGCCACAAGCTCGGCGAGCTTGTAGCCGTACTGGATGCAGCTGCGCTCATAGTACAGCTTCTGGCCCTTGGCAAAGTGGAACACGCAGTGGGCGACCTGCTGAGCGCAGTGGAAGTCACCCTCCTCGAGCAATTGCCGAACGCGATCGTTACCAGCCTTGCAGGCGAGTGGTGCAAAGTCCACCTTGGTGGAGCGGTCCTTGCTGAGCTCGACCAGAATAGCAAGGTAGAAGATGTGGATGTGGTTGTCATTGGTGCCAGCGAAGAGCGATCCGTACTTCCTCTTGAACAGCTGGAAGAGCTTGGTGTCGAGAGTGACTAGGAGGTTAGTGCGCTTGTGCTCGTCCCAGAAGGCGCGGAGCTTGGCACCACACTCGAGAATGATCTCGAGCTTCTCCTCGTACTCGATGACGCGGGAATACTCGTCGTACAGGACAGACTCAAAGATGATGTTGACCATGACCTCGGTGTAAGAGAGAACGCTGGTCTCACCGCACAGGCCCTGGTCGAAAGCAGTCAGGAAGACGAAGACGATCTTGCTGGGGAAGCGGCTCAGCTTCAGGGTGATGTCATGGCCAGGCATGGTTCCCCTGAATACAATGAGATGGCGGAGTTGGCGGAGCAGCTCGTGGCCCTCCTTGGCAAAACCAGTACTGAGGTAGATGGAACCCAGAGTACTGGCAGCCTTGAAGAGATGGGCAGTGGCGGTGACAGTCGTGATGACCTCGGTGACGGCTGCCTGCAGAAGCTGGACAATGCGACCGCGGAACTCCTTCGCGTTGGCCTTCTGGTACAGTGCGATAAGATCCTTGAGAGCCGCAAGAGTAGACTCGTGCCAGCAGCCAAACTCAATCTTGAACTTCTCGTATGTCTCGAGGCAAATGGCAATAGCGCGGTCAGCAGGGTACGACTTCTTGCCGCCCTTGCCCGTGGTAATGACAATGACGTACAACTTGGCCAGGTGCCTCTTGACAGTGGTGACAGTGGTCTCGGTGATAGTCGAAGTCGTGGTCGTGGAGATCCTCTTGAGGACCTCCTCGTAGATCGTGATGGCCTCGTGGTAGTGCTCCTCGTTCTTCTCGCACAACTCAGCGAGGGAAATGAGGGCAAGGATGAAGGCTGACGAATCAACACCGAAGGTCACGCTGACAACGTCCTTGTACTTGACAGCAATCTCGAGGAGGATTTTGAACTCGACCTTGAATTGGACCTCCAGGACGGAGGTATACTTCGTGTAAATCTCGATAGCAGTCTCCTCAGAGAACTTGCACTCATGGTCGTGGTTGCAAATGGTCTCCCACAGGACGTAGCAGATGTCGCGGAACTCAGTCCACTTCTTCTGCGTGTGGTAGTAGCGGAAAAGCCAAAGGCAAGCCTTGGAAGCATCACGGTGACAGTGCTTGTGGCCCTTGTTGAGAATAGTGACAATCTCAAGGTAGTGCATATAAGTGTCCTTGTGGCCGATCAACTCGCAGGCAGCGGCCAAGAGGTACAGGGTCTTGATTGTCAATTGGTGGCGCTGACCCAGGTACTTGCGGTAACGCTCAAGCACCTCGATGTAAACACCAATGACCTTCTCGTGGCGATGGTGCTCCTCGTAGAACTTGACGAGAATGACAATGGAGTCCTGCAGCAGCTCGTCCTCCATCTGACAGGAAGTCAGACAAGCGTTGTAAATACGCAAGTAGATCTTTTCGGCCATCTCGAAAAGACCCTGGCGGTGGTAGCACTCGCCCAGGCGACGGGCGACCACGACACAGTCTTTGATCCAGTGCTCAGTCAATGTAATCTTGGCATCGGTGCTCAACAGGGCCTTCCAAGAGATCTCGAGAGTTCTCTTAATGAGAGGCTCCGCCAAGTCCCAGCTGGACTTCTTGAAGTAGAGACCAATCAGAGCAGTAAAAGCGGAGAAGAAACGCTTGTCAACACCGGACTTCTTGCAGCGGGTGTAGTGCATCTCGTAAATCTCCTTTACAATGGACTCGGTGGTCTCGGTGGTAGTGATAGCCGTCGTCTTCTCGGTGACGGTGGTCTCAGTCCACTCCTCCACAACCTCGGTGATGAGGCCAGTGGTCTTCTGGGCCTCATCGTGCTCGGTCTTGCCCTTGCTCTTGAACCAGCCCCACACCTTGATAAAGATGGAGATGGTAAGGCTGAGTTGACCAAAGGAATGGCACACAGTTCCGATCTTTCGGATCAAGAGGATAAGGGCTTCGGCCTTGCACTCGTAGTGCTCATACTCAGTCCAGAGGCAGATGAGAATGCTAGTAGCCTCCTCAACCCGCTTCACCTGACGCAGGAACTTGATGTACTCCAGAGCAATGGTGATCTTGGAGGCGTGAACGTCGCTGCTGGGGTTGGCGCGGCCAATGACGCAGATGCGGCGCCAAAGAGAAAGGAAGAGGCGCTCAGCAAGGTAGTACTTGCTGCAGACAACATAAGACTTGGCGAGCTTGATGAGCAGGTTGATGCAGATGTGATCAGTGATTTCCATGTTCTCGCTGGTTCCGAAGATTAGCTCCTCAACCTTGTGGATGTGCTCCTCATCCTCATTGCCCTTCAAGACAATGTCGACATCACCCAAAAAGCTACCAATCTCCCTGGCCTTGCGAGACTTGGCGCCAAATCTAGCGACAATAATATCGCGTAGTTCCCTGTAGACGATGGTGGCACGCCACTCCTCCTTGATATCGACGTAGAGCAGGGCCAACGTCTCGTACCACGCAATGACTTCATCGCTGGACTCGCCATGTCGGTGCTTGCAGATTGTAATCATCAAGCGGATCATCTCCTCACGATAGGTGACAATATCGGTCCTCTTGGTGATGGTAATTGTCTTGGTCGAGTTCAAAAAGAGAGCTGTGCAAGCAGCGACGACATTGTGGGTATGAGACAGGGTGGCCTGGCCGAGCTTAACAGCACGGTAAAAGTACCCAGCGCCACGGACATGAGAGTCGGAGATTGCGACATGAACATAACCAATGTTGATCAATGTCTGAAGGACAGTGATGTGCTTCTCACCGAAGCAGGACTCTCGGATTTTGAGAGCAAGCTCGTGAAGGTCGGTCAACTCTTGGCCAAAGTGGTATCGGCTCCAGTATGAGCGCTCGAGCAGAACAAACATGATGGAGTCGGGGAAAATGTCGCGGAAACCGCTGCGAAGCTTCAGCTCGCCATTGACACCAACCTGGCCGGAAAGCTTGAAGTGGATCAGCCAGTTTCGCAGGACGTATCCAAGGAACTGGTTGTTGCTGAGAACAATCTCAACGACAGAGTCGTCGAGCGAATCAATGCTGACCTCCTGGTCAGCGTCGAGGTTCATCTTGGCATAGAGAAGCATTCGAATGGAAAGCTGAAGGTGGGCCTCGCTGACAGGAAGAAGCTGCTTTCCGAGTAGGCCCTGCATGTGGTTGCGGACACTGGTATTGCGGAAGTGTAGGCGGCTGTCTCGGATCACAACAAGATCGCCGCACTGCTGATTGATCATTCTGGTAATACCCTTGATGCTGGTATCAATGCCGAGCTTCTCTCCGTTGACAGAGAGCAGTTCGGCAATCTCAGCCACAGAAAAGGGCTCTGTGGTAACAAGCATGAATGACAACAACAACTGGAGAGTCCTGTTGTTCTTCAGATCAAGCTTGTCAACGACTTGGTTCAGAACCTTGGGTGTCTCGGGAGGAATGGACTTGGCCAGGTTAATGAAAGCATCCTGAGACATCTCCTTCTTCAGGTCCTTGGGGATCAAAAGACGGCCGGCCTCAAAGGCCCAAAGGAAGCTACCGTTTGCCTTCTTGGTGAGGCTCTCAATCATATCCTCCTGGACTGAGACGGTAAGCTCGCTCCAGTGGCGAGACTTGGCCAGGGTCTGGCGCAAGTGTGTCTTGATATCCTCCGACACATACTCCCCAGTAATGGGAAGGTGCTTCGTCTTTTCGCTGGGGGATGTGGCAACCCGAGAGAAGCTGATGATTCGGGTGTTAAACAGCTTGCTTGTGTATTTGCGGAGTTGCTTGTTGAAAGCGGCAGCCTTCTCAGAAGAGCCAGTAGTGTCATCACAGCCATCGGTCAAGATGACGATGGTCGAGTCACCCCGCTCAACCAGCTTGAGGCTGAGGTGGAGAACTTCCCAAAGGGAGTCCTCGAGCTTCCTCTGATCATACCTATTCTTCCTGTCTTGGGCAAACGCGTTGGACAAGTATTCGTATAGCTGATATTCACCCACGTTTTGCTCAAGAAGCTGGAATAGAATGCTCTTTAAAAAGGCAATTGAGCTGGCCTCTTTGGGCGAATCAAAGGCTTAAAATGATGTTAGCGGCTACCATGGGTCTGATCTACACAGGACAAACTCACGGAAGTTATATTGGAGAACACTGTACGACCTGTAGTCTAGAGGACGTGCAAGTCGCTCTTGGACCCACTCGGCGAGCACGGTCTTACCAAGGCCTGCAGGGCCAGTGACATTCAAAGCCTGCTCACTGCTATCGAAGAATTGGACCAAGGCATCCTTGAACCATGTGCAGGTATCTTCAGAGCGATCAAGCTGCTCTAGCACCTCATCATAAAGGGTATTTCTAACAGAGGAGCTAAGAGTAGGCTGAAGCCTCTGGCGAAGGCGTCGAAGGTCATTAATAGACGCCTTGCCAGGGAGCCTGTATCGCCAGATATTATCACAGAGGGTGTTCTTCGCATTCCAGATGTCGTCAATCTGGCGACCAAAGTGGGCATCGAAGCTGACACTGACGGTTCGGCCGGGTTTAAGGCCGCCAATCTTCTGCTTGTAATATGTGGAGATGTTGCTAACGAGGTATACAATATCGAGGAAAAGATCGGCAGCTCCCTTGAGGACACCGACAGGCATGTGCTTCAAGTCACGAACCTGGCTGATATTGGAGAGGAGCATGGCCAGCTCGTACAAGGCTGTAAATGTGGGGGCGAGGGCGTCGGCTTGGTCATGGCCAATCTGCGGTGGACCACGTCAGCCGTGCATCATAAAACCCATGACAGCATAGGAAGAAGAAAAAAAATCGACACTTACTCCAAGGAGGACCTGGCAGCTAGCCAGAGCTGCCCGAGCGGAACCTGCACACCCGGGTGCGAATTCCTCAATTTTGGAACCGAAAAACCAGACCTGGAGGCCAAAGAATTGGGCAGTGCTGAGAACGCGATCCCAGCCACTGCCCCTCCTCGGCATGTGGATCAGGCGTTCATCTGAAATATATTGAAGATATGACCGCAAGTCCATCTGCGTCACGAATACCTCATTGTATTCGGGCAGGCGGCTGACAATCTCCTTGACATGCCGGGTGATCTCGAGAGGTCGGGCAAAATGTTCAAGGCGAGAAATCTTTGTTGAAGTTGCGGTCAGGGCATGGGTATCGGCCTCCAAGATCTGAGAGTCGACTGCGGTGTGACCCTCGCTGTCGGAGTCCGATAGCTCCCTCACGTTAACATCTGTGGGCTTGTGGCCCGGCTTGATGGGCGAGGCGCCATCAGAGAGGCCGGGCTGGACAGCAGCCATTGTCGAGGAGGACGATGGCCTGTTGTCAGCTCCGTCAGAGGCGATGGACGAAGATACTGAGCTTCTCCTTTTCTTGCCGACTGGGATCAAATGGCGGTGTGTCAGTTCTCAGTGGAATGCTCGGGACCGACGGGAATCAGAAAGAAAAAGTAGGCGACGTACAGACGAGGTTTTTGCGAAGGCTGAGCATACTCTCGTCCCTAAAGGGCTGGCGAGACAAACGAGCTGGGTGGTTGAGCGGACAGCCGCTTTTATGTTAATGGAGGGTATCAACAACATCGCGCGAGTCTCAAGAGGATTGTTATTTAAACCGGTCACTACGTAACCGAACAAACTCCACTGCCGCCTGGGAACTAGACCGGATGGAGCCTCAGAGACGGAATGGGTCTGTTGGGCGTGTTGGGCTTCATCGCTCTCTGGCGAACAGCTCTCTCTACGATGCAAGCCATACAGCAGTTTGTGCCGTTTACCAAGTCATACGTGGGCCAAGTGATCGGTGCGTTGCTGCAAGCGAGGCCATTGGTCCGTTTAGGGGTGCTGATCCGACAGGCGAGAGAGCCCCAGCCTGCTACATACAGGTTTCGCCGAATGGGGGATCCGTACAGGTAGCCACAGGCCCTCCGAGCGGCCTATGGTGGAGGAGAATTGTCTCTGCCGTGCCGTGCGAGTAGGTGAGTCGGCCATGCAGGTCGATGATAGTGGCTTAAGCTCTGTTCAATAGATTGGTGCACCAGCGCCACGAGTGGACCGAAGTGGGTTAAGATCAGCAGATAGCCGACCAAACTATGGGCGGAAACACGGGCACGCGGACTCGGGCTGGACCGTTCAGTCCCTCCTGTCACAATTGGAGCCCCTGGAGGCCCTAGAGGCCCTGTTGCCTGACAGCGCACGTCGAAATGGGGCTTGAAGAAGTGGGCTGGGAAAAAACAACACGTCGAATTGAGTGACCCTATAGGACCTCTTGGCTCGTAGCCACGCGACCATCATTCCGGTATTGGGATTCGCACCCGAAGAATGAGGGTCGCGAACACGACGCCACCAAGAATTGGCGTAAAGTTTCCCTACGTCTGGAACACGGCAAATGGTGCAAGGTTGGCGTTCCTGTTTTTTTGCTTCTTTTGTCCATCAAATTCAAGCCTCAATGAGGTAGAGTCCCTTTTTTGGGGGGGGGGGCCGAGGAGGGGCCACTTTCTCAACCAGGACAAGGCTGGTATTCCCAAGCACACATGCTCTCACGTGGTTGCAATGAATTTCGATGCCAATAAATCAATCATGTAGTTGCCATTTCCGCTGGGCGTTATTGCTTGCAGAAAAGAACTTTAGGGGTCCCGTCTGTTATTCGCCGACTTTAGCGAGCAATCCCAACATACGTATGCATCCAAGGCTGAATGGAGTCACCATGGTGACGTGACAGAGTGCGGGCGCCGTCGTTGTATTCTGCGCATCTCATGCTGGAGTGCATCCCCGATCAGTGGCCTTTTCTCAGCCGTAAAGTCTGGGGATGGGACTGTGTATGCAGCTAACAACGCACTATTAATTGCAGGTGGCGCTCGGCGCTCTCCCCGGATCCAATGCGGTCCATCCGAGTGAGGTCTTTTAAAGGGTGCATACCCGGTAGATCACTTGGCCAGAGACAAGCTGAACAACTGGGGATGGGTGGTAATATCAGACATATGCATGTCAGTGGTGATGGCGGCGGTGATGGCGTTGGTGGACACGTATCATGGGGACCCAACGGCCCCAGCTCTGGCCAACTGCACAACATCGGGGGGTAGCCGAGAGTAGTAATTGTAAAGTAAAATGACTTACATCCAATGGCAGATTTGCTTCTGGTTGTAAAATCAGGTCATGGCTTTTCGTTAGTCGTTGACAGCTGGCGACGCAAGACTAGTTTTTTTTTTGGTTTGTTTTGCTTGGCTTGATGGACGAGGAATTGTCTTGTAAGAGTAGACGGAAAGTCCTCTCAACATCTCGGAGACGAAAAGAGTCCATGTATCAACTAAAATTGCAGGCACGGACACATATCCGCCTACATGCATGGGCTGGCTGAGCCGGTCTGAGGGAATTGTGTGAGGCTGTGTATGGTAATAAAAAAAGAAAGATGCCGGATCGAAGTATGGAATTCCCTGTCATGATTGCGCATGTTGCATTTGCCATGGCGTTGGATACGTACCAGTACCAGCTGAGGAGGGGTCAGACATGAGATCGGAATTCACGGAACAAGGCGCAGATATTTTATGCCCGTGACTGCGATAGGAAAGATGGCATTATACGTCTTCACGCTTAGATTTGACAGGTTTTGTGTTATTTATTCCCTGTCGTTCATCCTCGGACTTCCTTTTAGCCCTCCTTTCCCCAATCCTCCCCAACATGCGTCATGGTGTCCTCTCTCATCCACCTGTCAGAACCTACCAGTTACGCTTGAGCTGAGCTGAGTGAGGGGAGTTCCGCCTTGCTGCTTTTCTATTGGCTAGTGGCAAGCTGACATATGATATGCCCCGGATGAATGCTCGTGGCGTCGACAACATGAATGAAAATTATGAGAGAGGTGTAAGCATTGCCTCCGCATAGGATACGAGCGCCATACTGAGCTTGCCTCTGACAAATTTATGCTTTGACAACGGCTTCATGTAGTTACTCTCTTCAATTGACATTTCAAAGGTACCCATTTTTAGCAACAGACTGGCCAATTACATCTTCTACCCACCGAGACAAAGTTGTAGCCAATGGGAAGTGGTCGGACGGGTCGCCATTTAGGTCTGTGACAGGGACACCGCCCCTAGTTCGTCCAGACCCGTGGGAATGGTAATGAAGTTGGTTCTGCGTACCACAGTGGCGGGATTTTAGAACGGGCCTTCGATCTGGCTAGTGTTGGTTTGCGTAGAGGCTCTGCTCTGTTGGTTATATTAAACTGCATTCCATGTTGCAACGGTCGTTGATTGCGAGCGAGGGCCCGACAAAGCGCTGCTGACTGACGGCCGCAGTGTACACATGGTCTAGAGGAGGCACAGCTCAGTAGGGCAAGATGCATGTAAGACGCCGTGACCCGGGCCTCAATGCTGGATGATTGAACGGGAACGAAAAAGGGGTCAAGCAGCGGCTCTGAAACTGTTTCCCTCATCTGTCAGCCGCCGCTTTGTTTCTCCTGCGGATGGTCGGGCCCCGTGAAACTGGCTAGCTCTCGCACGAGGTTTCACTAGGAGCTCCCTCTCCGCACCGGCCGCCAAGCAATTGGATCTTGAAGGCTTACTCCCCGCTTTTCCGCCGTGTAGCTGAGAAGCCGGCCTCCAATCGACGTCGTCCACGCCACCCCATTGGTCGACCGCCTTCGTCTGGTCTTTGCTCTCGTCCATACGATCTGCATCAACCAGTCTCACGGAGGCTGGGTCAGGCTGGTTAGGCTCAGGGGCAATGCGGGCTGGCGTAGGACTGCCAGCCGGAGGGGACACGAGCAAGACGAACAGGATGGTCAAAACAAAAAAACTAAAAAAAGGGACATCTCCCGTCCAGATCTTCGAGGTATGCTTCACCGCCGCTTCTCATCTCATCTTTCCATTTGCTCACTGCCCAGTGCAAACCAAATCTTTCCAGTCCTTACCAATCATTTACCGCGGCCGGCTCGCAAATCCTCATCTCGTTCTGCATCATCCGTCAGCGCCAAGAATTGAGGCTGTTCAATCCTTCGAGTGGACACCCGTCAGCCTGACAGCAAACAGTAACAGCAAATTATTATTTGATTCCAACAAGATACCCCGATTTTTTCACTCTTCTGCCTCATTCAACCACTGTTTTCTTCATCATTCAATCATTCTTCTCTTTTCAATCTCATCTTCTCCTTCAAAATGAAGTTCTCGACTCTTCCCGCCATCTCCCTGACACTTGCCGGAGCTGTCTCCGCCGCCCCGGCCTGCAAGATCCGAGATGACACTGGCTCCAGCTCGTGCGAGCTCTCAGTCACCGCCGCCCAGATCTCGATAATTGCACCAAAGACGTCGTCCTGTACCACCACGGGCGGTGAGTGCAGCAACGCCGAAACTGCTGCCAAATGGATTAGCAAGGCCGCCTGCGATTATGGCGTCACCAAGAATGAGATGATGGCTGTCATTGCTCTCATTGCCTTTGAGTCCGGCGATTTTGCCTACAAAGTCAACACTAAAGCCGAGTCTGAACCTAAGTTCCACGCCGGCCAGGGTACTGCCAGCATGCAGGGTGCTACTTTCAACTTTGATTACGCCAACAGCCTTCCTGAAGTCAAGGACAAGATCAGCCAATTCGCAAACATCGACGCCATGAGTTACGACCAACGCAACAACATCCTCCTTCCGGCTGTCACGCCCGATGCTTACAACTTTGGCAGTGGCTTCTGGTACGTGACATCTGCGGAGCCCGAAAGATGTCCCGCCGCCCGCAAGGCGCTCAACAGTGATCTCACTACTGGATTTGACACGTACGTCACGAGCTGTGTCGGCACCACGATGACCAAAAATCGATTGGACTACCTTGAGAGAGTCGTCCAGGCCTTTGGTAGCCAGTAAACTTGGTCATGGAAGGAGAAGTGCTGTCTCCCAGATTTTTTGCAATCAAAGATAGACCGTGTAGCTTGTATACTTTTTCTTGGGTAGTCTTAAATGCGATATGGTAGCGAATTTAACTTGGATAAACTAAACTGCATCTTGCCTCTCAATTGCTTGTTGATGTAGGATCATAACGATCTGATGGGTCCGACACTGGCCGGTAACTAAAGTGATCGAATGTGGCTTGCTTCGCCGTCCCATTAAGATCAGAGCAAGCCATTCCTACAAATGCCCCAGTGAAACTACCATGCGCTTGATGACCACCGCACTCGTCTGAAATGATAGAGGCGTCAAAAACCGGTCCGATCTTTGTCAGGCTACCTCCATCGACAGCATAGTAAAATTGAAGACGCTCTCCACGAATGGATAAGGCTAGCTTGATTTTTCCCTCATTCGGAACCTGAACTGCTTCGGGTGCTGGCGACCCAAGTTTACTCTCTGGATAAGACGCTTCGGAGCTCATAATAAGCAGCTCTCGCTGGCCGTCGGAGTGGGCAGTCACGGTCAGATAGAAAAAGTTGAAGCGAGAATAATAGGCTGTCAGACCTGCAAATTGCCGCTCGTCTTCGGGTGAAAAGTCGATTACCGTCTCAGCGTCATACGAAAAGTGCACTTGGCGGCGAGCCACAAGCGCTTGCTCAAACCAGGAGCCAATCGACTCGCGGCCGATGAGCGTCAGCTTTCCGCCCTCGCAGGAAAATATGCGCTCAGTGTCTGGAGTCCGTAACCACTGAAAATCTTTGGGCAGACCATTCTCAAACGTGTATTCCTGAGCTGCCCAATACGCATTTTCGCTTCGCTCCCCAGGAACCTCAACGAAAAGGCTAGGGACTGGTCCAGTTTTTATATAGAGCCAGCCGTCTTCGCCCCAGTGTGCCTGCTGAATCGCTGTTTCTCTCCCAAGAATACACCGTCTTTTTTGGCCAATGGGTCGCCCGCTAAGATGAACCAGGTAAGTGGAGCCATCTGCAGTCTCGACAAGGTCCCCATGCCCTGCTCTTTGTAAGGCTGCAAATGGGGCGTCTTTCGACGTCAGAATGTGTTTGTCGGGATGTGTTTCATAAGGACCCCAAATATTGCGGGATCGGGCAAGAGTGCATGCATGCTCGTAGGCTGTTCCACCTTCAGCTGTCAGTAAGTAGTACCATCCATTGCGCTTGTAGAGATGCGGGCCCTCGACGAGGGCCAGCTCAGTTCCTTGGTAAATGTTCTTCCTCGGTCCAACAAGCTTTTGTGCTACTGGATCGAACTCCTGCAAAATGATTCCTGCAAAAAGCAGGGGCCGTCGGCGATGGTCCCACAGCATGTTCACAAACCATTTACGCCCATCCTCATCATGAAACAGTGAAGGATCAAACCCTGAAGAGTTGGCGTAAATAGGATCTGACCAAGGACCCTCGATCGCTGGAGAATGAACAATGTAGTTGTGGGCGTCTTTAAATGAGCCATCCTTGCGTTTCATATCGGTAAAGACAAGCCAAAACCTATCGCCGTCGTGCGTGAGACATGGTGCCCAAACCCCGCAGCTGTCGGGATCGCCACGCATGTCAAGCTGGCTCTTTCGGTTCAGTGGACGAACCACCAAATCCCAGTTGGCCAGGTCTTTAGAATGGTGAATTTGAACACCGGGATACCATTCAAAAGTGGATGTGGCAATGTAATAATCTTGGCCAACTCGCAGGATTGATGGGTCTGGGTTGAACCCAGGCAAAATCGGGTTTCTAATGAGAGGCATCGTAACTTGGGTTTAGACAGTATAGTTCGGATGATGAAAGTAAGTGATAGTGGTTTGACATCGGCATTTGGTGATAACCGTCTTGTTGATTGTAGCTATTTGAATGACTTGGAGGTGGGTGTCCTTAATTTAGGCTGAATTCAATCAAACCACCGCGTGCGGGGTGAAGTCCGCTCCGCAGATGGTTCTGTACGTTGTTATTAGAATGTACACCTAATAGATCATGCTGCAAGCTGATTGAGTAATTAAGTGCCTTATATGGGTTGTTGTACAGTAAATTTAATTGTGATGAGATCATACCTCAGACGCAGCATCAAGACGCTAGTCTCGCGAGGTTTACTCATCCACTTCATTCGTTCGGCAAATGATCATCAATATCCATGCTTCCGGGGAAACTTTCCCAAAATCCTTGGGTTGCATCTGCAAAAGCTGCGTGCATACTGCTTCCGAAGTCGATATTTGTCGTATCAAATAGATCCGTATCTGCGGGAGCAATAAAGTTCAACCCTTGTGTAGTAAATTCTACATCGTCAGACCTTGGCACATTATCAGTCTCAGCCATCTCCTAGTGATTCATTAGTGAGACGCATATATAAAGAGCAGTGCTCTCATTTGTTAGGTTTCGCTTACGGCTTCCTCATTATCTTCGATGTCCGGTTGGCGAACAGGGTCCGGTTGTAGGGCGCCATAGTCAATTATTGCGTTACGCATCTCCCTTCGTTCACTCGGGGTGACTGCCTGGTCGCCTTCAGTTTTGATATTACTGTAGAAAATCTGCATGGCTTGAATCTTTTCACGCTATAAATAAAGTTAGCTCTGAAAATATAATTCAATAATCGGATAACGTACCCAGTTGTCGGCCATTGGCCATGCCTGCCTCATGTCCTTGAGAAACAGGCATCCTTCGACAATACGATCTCGTCGTTTTTCCACTTGTCTGGTGCTATCTCCAGGGTTGGGGAAATGGTAGAAGTAAAGTGTAGTTCCCACCGCAGTATAAATAGTAAATCCGATCCAGGGAACCAGGCCTCGAAGGAAAAAGAGGCCAAATGCTCGCATTTCCTCCAGCATCTCACAGACCTGTTCAGCAACCTGTACCAATTCTTTGCTGGACCAAGAGGACCACTGAGACCACTCTTGGTCCCCAACTCTGGCCTTTTGCATCTCAACCTCTGGTAAATACGAACGGTAAAGAAAGATGACACTCATAAAGTAAATGCAGTGCATGTAGCAGTAGGCCTGTCCTTGATTTGACACGCTGTGGGCCCGAAGGAGGAATAGGTCATACTGTAACCTGTCGGGAAGTGATTCCTTCCAGAGGCTCAATCGGGAGAGAAGATATTGAAACTCTGACTGGGCATGCCATGGTGGATGGTTGGTCCCATGTGGTGTGCATGCCCATCTCGCCACAGCCCCCCACACATCGGCGACTCGCATGCTATAAGCAACAATTCCCAGGTTGCCTTGTGCACCTAATCTAGGACTTTCTGGTAGCGAACCATCTAATCTTTCGCAGACTACTCGTTCTCCAAAGTTGAAACTCTCCGAGTCACAGGGGAGTTGAATGCGCATCTTCTCTGCCGATAGCATCCTATCGCGTCCCTTACCTCCACTCAACAGACTGTCCATGAGAAAGCATGTCCATGCAGTGCGTCTCCTCTCTTCGGCATATATGAAATCTTCCCGTGACATGGGAGGAGAAGGCTCGTCAAAAAGCCCTAAAACCTGGGCCATTCGAACAGCCATTCCAAGGTAGACCCACGCCCGTTTACCCTCCCCGGCTCCCCATGAATGCCCAGTAAGCATCAACAGAACTTGGGCTCGGTGAACTGTGGGCTGGTCTACCAAAGATAAGACCAGAGTTCTCGCATGGCTCGCAAATGTGTTGCTCGCCTGGACTTGGCTGGAGTAGCCTGGTGGGGCAGCCTGAGAAAACCTGGATGGCGTCAGCGGCATTTCAATCTTTGATAGGCAAAGATGAGGCTCACCTGACGGTGATAGCTAGCATTGCCCAAACGAGGAGAGGATCCAAAGACTTTTTACGAATTTCTATGAGTAGGTTTGGGATATGATGGAACGACCACTTGTAGGAGCAGCGCAGGTAGCTGTTCTTCACCTCGTCAGTGAGGTACTCGAATGGATCCACTGCTGACAGGCTTTTGGCACGCGCCTCGAGCCATTCGTCGGGTTGGGTCGCATGGGCTTGCGATACAGCGCCGGATAGGCCTGTACTTTCAAATTCCTGGCCTTGACGCTCTATCCTGGGGCGGCGAAAGATGAACGACGTGCCCTTGGGAGGAAAGATGCACTCATCACCGCGGTTCCGGCAGCGATTGCAGGGTGGCCCGCCAGAGTGAATACACTAGAGGGGCAATTAGTGACTCGCGCAATCAGAGGACGAGGCGTTCATGTGAGATATTCACTTTTCGCTTCGATGAACGACATGCGCCGCAAGCGATTGACTTCTTCATGCCGATTAAATGACGTGGTTGATGAGATGAAAAAGCGCCTGATGCTCCATCTGGGAACCGTTGGTGGGGGCATGTGACTTGCTGTATTTCAGCCTTAGTGGGACGCTGGCCAGTGCCTTGTTGCGACTCCGTGGTGGCAGGATACCTAAGGAGGGGAGATACGGGGAAACGTGACCCGAACGCTACCTCGTAATTTATGGCCAGTTCACTTATTGAGGCCTTTTTCTTCTCTTTTTAAATTTCCAACTATTAATCCGGAATATTATCGTAGGTTGCAATGACACAAGATCCGACCGTAACCCGGCTTTTTTAATTCATTTGCGGGCATGGCAAATTAAGCTTTATCTAGACGGTAGAGGGCATGAAAATGTCCGTATCTATGTACAAGGATAGGCACTCTCTATCACATGCACATTGATGTGGCTTGAAACTATTGGAAGACTTCTAAAAATTGGAAGTGACGCTGACAAATGTCTGATTGATCGCTGTCCATCCGCTCAGCTCTCCGGGCGGCCATTTTCAATGTGTACGTGTACAGTCTTCATGGCATCAATATACCCAAAATATGACAGGTATCTCACCAAGGCTCCCACGAGCTTATTTTACTGTCTAGTGTTTTGCGATTTGACTTATTGGGGGATAATTCTTCCCAGATTTTGTGCCTACCCTGAAGAAGGTCTGCTGTTCTAAGAATTGCTTAGCAATTATTAAAATCGTCAAATTTCAAGAAGTAACAAATAAATCCTGGGCTTGATATTTTTTTTCATCTCAGTATCACTCTACTACATCATTCATATTACACCACTAGCTTGATGGTTTGCAGTAGTTGAAATGTGCCGCATGCCGATCACCATTTTCCCTAAACAGTCGGGTTGGTACCTTGCCAGTCCTCAGCCTCAACCATTTTCTTACCATGTCTCACATACATGACAGTCCCACGCTTCCTGATAGCATCTTAATGATCGCACTCGAAGACACCATTAGTAAAGGAAATAGGTATGTTGCTGCGAACATAATTCTTAACCCCGTTGGCAACATCTCCATCTTCTGTGATATATCCCTACGTCCTTATACAACACTATGGGCCCCAACGTCGTGAATTAAACTCATCTAGTTAGTGAACTCGATATCCAGAAGAGATTGGGATTCCGCCATAAAACCTCGAGCCTGGCCTAGTTATATTTGGCACCAGCCTTTAAGGCATCGACCTTTCCATTAAGCCCTTGCACTTGAGCATCCTTATCCTGCTCTCTGCTTGGGCAGTACTGGTGCTGCTGAATTGCTGCTAGCTAGTAATTTGTCTGTTAGGAGACGCATTATTGGCTTTCATTCAGTCGTTTGCCTTATCAAGGTGTAAACGTGATTTTTGTTCCCTTAAGGAGAGGGACGGACAAAGTAGCAACAGAAAGTTGTTTGCCTTATGTTGCTTAGCACATTCACCGGTTTGGCTCTTCCAGGCTGGTCATGGCTAACCCATGCTCCACGCATAGTTGTGATCTTGCAACATGATGGGGTGCTCTCTCTAGATTGAAGTCTCCCTCAAGTGTCAACTTTGGTACGCGATGTCGTAATGGAAGTTCCAGCATCGCCGGTTTCCTGGGTGAGTGAGTGAGTGGCCCACTGCGGCGTTCGGATGGGGTGCGGTGATAGGGCTACCATGGGGCCGGGGTGGGTGGTTGTACTTGAATTTGAAGGTCTTTGGTCTGTGCCTCTACTATAATAAAGCGTCATGGCGATGTAATCAATCTTGCGAGTGCCTACACAATTTATTGACAACTATCTTCTCTAATAATGAATGATGCCCTGATAGGCCTGCATTAGCTTTGAGGAGACTTGCTAAAATGCTTCTTTTATGCTGGACAGAATTTTGACCGAGATTGACAATATTACTGTAAGCCATCACTTTCTATATAAAACTATTGGGCCTCTTGGCGTATCGCTTTTCTTATTCAAGAGAATGCAGCAAATGGGTAAATTTGCAGGGGAGATCGTTGGAGGATTCTCTTAATGTCATTGCAGAGTGGAGTCAGATAACAGACCGATTTATGGACAGGGTGGAACTTCTCCCAGGTCTCAGAGGTGGCGGAGTCACTGCACAGATAATTTGCAACGGTAGGAAGACATGAATATTCCGGTATGGCCTGCTACATTGCGTGAAAATTTCAGCGTTCTCAAAAGATCCACGCTAAATGAAACAAACTCAGAATAACTAGACTCATGTCTCGCTGCTGATACTTCAGATTGGGGTAAATTACGCATTACACGAAGGGCGGTCGGTGCTGAGTACGCCTCTTTCCATACGTCACGACCCCGGGAGATTGCAAATCCAAGATCTCAAATAATTGGCTAGCATTGACTATAAACACATTTATTGAATAAAATCATCTATAGTATGGAGGGTTCATTCTATTTTATTCGCCCTAATAAACGAAAACAAAATAAACCATGGTGTGGACAAACTGATTATATACACAAATCGTTGATGAGTCTAGGTAGGCGCAGGCAATTCTGAACCAATTGGTCCGAGCTCCCAACGGGAACCCGCCGAGCGACTAATTTTGTCACTAGCGTGCTGACTCTAGAGACGGGCGGCTATGCGTAGACAACACACGCTTCAGCGGACCAATCAGTGAATTGATCAGCGCTAATGTTAGTACCAACTACATACCGGGATCCCATGGATCCGGGTCTCCGGAGACGGCCGCCTGTAAATAAAAAAAATAAAAAATAAAAAACATGTGGCTTGCGGCCAAATAAGAACGTCACGCCAACAAGTATTTTCGTCAAGGCAACCAGAGGAGGCGGCGGGCCTGGTTACCTGGGCGCTTCTGCTATCTGAAACGCCCGTGAACTTGCGTGAGGTGGTGCTCCCCGAATTTGTTGCACGGCCTGGGATCTGCCTCGCAGAGTAGGGCAAATTGCGGGGCCTCTTCTCGGGCGACGAGGAGGAATTGGCTGGATACCACCCACGGCGCTTAACCCCCCTGGTCTAGACCTGATTTGACCAGCACAGAGCAAAGATTGTGTTAAGTCATGTTTCGGATGCCCAGCCTTGAGGACCAACATGCAGAAAACCCCAGTCGGACACACATACCCCATTTTCTGTAGCCAGCGGGTGACTATACATAAATGCCGGTTAGACGACGCCGTGGCCAAACTCCAATGCTTTAGCTTTGATGTGCTCATCTGTAGTCGAGAGGTGCATATTAATTCCCAACCAGGCCCCTTGCTCTGTCCATCAGTTTTCTCGACGAGACGATTCAACGACCTCTGGGCCACGGCACCAGTTTTATAACGATTGGACCTGAGACAATGACTCAATCACAACACGATACTCGGTGGCCAGAGGTCAACTCGGATGCTGATTTACACAGAGTTCAACACCATGACCCAGACTACACACCGACCGAAGCCGAAGCCCGGCCACCGGTAACGGCCCCGGGGACAAATAAAACCGGTACAACCACACAAAAACCGCCAATGGATGAGATGCAGCATGTTAAATGGGGAATAACATGGAGGCTCCCAACTCTGGTGCTCTGCTCGTATTTGGCCAGTATTCTCACTGCTTTGGGCCATCACTTCTTCTACTTGGGCTTTGAAAGCACTCCTGTTCAATCTGTTGGCCAACAAACATGGGCCATCCGAATTGGAACCGGCCTTGCGTTTTTAAACAAAACGTTAATGATCGCAATTATGAGCATGATTGGCACCCAACAGATATGGGTGACGCTTCGACGGAAATGTATGACGATCAATGGAATTGACAGCATGTTTCAAATCATGAGTGATCCTACCGCGATATTTAGCTCACAGCTGTGGACCCGAGCGAAAACACTTCTGCTGCTTGCTGTCACGTCTTGGTAAGTTAGGCCCCTGTCAGCTTTTGCAAAGTGAGGATATCTAACATCAATAGGGCTATACCGCTTGTCGCGGTCGTGACACCTGCAACTCTCTCCGTCCGATCATCCATGGGCTTTGATGTTGTCTCAACTATGGTTCCAACTACCAACTTCGCCAATCTGACAGGCTGGGCGACGTATGAGGGATTGGGTCGCATTGACAGTGCCAGTTTTGAGATGAGTCGCATATTTTCGGCGGTAGCTTCATCCATCTCTTTTATTCCGCTAGAAGCACCTTTCGCCAACTCGACGTACGATTTGAGTTTCTGGGGCCCATCATACAAGTGCCTGGACTTCAATGATGCGTTGGCCGAGCAGAGCTCACCGAAAAAGACACAAGAAGCATGGGATGAGTTCATGAAGCCCCAGATGGCAAATGTATACAAGGCTGTGGCACCCTACAGTCTCAACAATACCATATTGATATGGACTAGTGGAGGGCTTGATTTGGCTAATAACGATTCAGCGGGGGTGAATGGACGGTCAAGTGCCAGTATCCTATGCCAGCTCTACAACACTTCATTTGACTTGTCTATGCAATTCAACCAAGGTGTTCATTCAATAGTCCCTCGTTCCATCCAATATCTGCACCCGCACACATGGGACAGTTCTGAGGCCGGGTTGGCCAATGTGAACGAGAACCCGGGCATAGGAACTGCCTGGGTAACGCATCTACTTTTCAGATACTTCTTTATTGGGAACATGTCAGTTGGCCCTTCCGGCACCTTCATTACATCGAACGAGGCAAACTCAATGCCTTTATTGCAATCCGGACTTATTGGTTGTCCCGAGTTTTCGAATTCAAGCTCTTTTTTCATATCTATGACCAATATTGGCAATTGTCGCAATGGGACTTTAACCACGGCTATTGAAGATTTGTCGAGAAATTTCACATACAGTACAATGGCCCCCGACTATCTACGTGGTCAGTATACAACCAAGGTGCCGATCAATGTTTCGTCTCCTCGGAATATTTACTCTTATGATATGAGAAACCTCTTGATAGCTTACGTGACCAGCTTACTAGTTGTGCTACTCTGGATGGTTGTGGGAGGCGCTGCCCTCCGGAGCAATGGTGTCACTAGTAGCATGTCATTTTCGGCAATTATGCTTACCACAAGAAATCCAGACTTGGATAGACTCGCAGAAGGACATTCTTTGGGCATAGATCCACTTCCCAAACATATTGGCGATATGAGAATGATGTTTGGCTGTTTGGACAGCGAGAAATCTGGAAAGCGTGGTGGGTTTGGTTTTAAGGGAACCGTAGCCCCAGTCCAAAAGGGCGAAATATTGTTTTAGTTTTCTTTTTATCTGTATTATACACTGAGTTCTGCCGTTGGATAGAGCTCTGGTGCCTCTTTTTATATCTTGAACGACGTTTTTGTACTAAAAGTTGTTGTCACAAAAGACGACCGTCCCTTGTGGTACCAGCAAACCCCGTATATAAAGTTGCAACAGTTGTCTTTATATTTTGTCGCATCTAGTCTACAAATAGTCAATGAGATATTATTTCCCTCGTGGCTATTACGGCCGGGTAGTGATGACACCCTCTGTATTACTGTTGAATTCCAAGGCATCGTTTATATTAGAGTTTAATGTAAGGATGAAAGAGATCAACTCATGAAGGGCGAGCTGAATTAGATCGAGATGTTGCCATTAATTAGACTATATGAGTGACAGCGATAATTTTGACAATGTTACCTTAAGTGGATGAACGGTAGTCTCATCTTTGGCCTGGCCAAAACGGCCAGTGTCTGTGCTTCGATGAACTGTACAAAAGGTGGGGGACATGGGCTTGTTAGGGATTTAATCATTTTTGATTACATCCGAAGTACGTGATGTATATTCATTTTATCGCTCCTCAATACAACAATGTTTTGATGGATCGACGTTTGTAGATAATACCAGGATATTAGTCTCGCGGACTCTTGTATGCTTGCAGTCATGGCGTCGTGGCACTATCCCATCAACCGAGGAGCAACCTACAATATGCTATTTCTCGGCCCGAAGCTTTCACGGGGCACTATGTTCAACAAGGTACAAACAAGTGTTCTGTGCGTGTAATTTGATCCTTGTCCTCACGTAGCTCCCCGCCGTTTTCTTATCGGCCCAGCGCTAATACAGGCTTAATTAATATGGGTCCGCGGCTACGAGTTTCCCACGTAAACGAGCCGGTTTTCTCCACGCCCGAATTGATTAGCGCCAAGCTTCCTCCTTGATTCCTCCTCGCTTCCTCCTCGCTTCCTCCCCTCTTCAACAAAGTCGTCGTGCCATCCCAACTTGTGAATCTTGTCCGACAACTACGCATGTAGAACGCCTTGAGGACCCACGATGGTGGCTTATCCTCCCGTGCCTCCCCAGCCCAACTGCACGTTCTAGGGCCAGCCTTGGAGGCCAGAGCCGATCAAAGCTCAACGGGGTAAATCAGAGTTGTAGCGACCCATTTGCAGACGAGTCGCGATTGGCCGGACGATACCCTCTCCGGCGCTTAATTGCCTCAGCTGAGCACAGTCGTCCGAGCTCCTACCCTCGGGCTAAGCCTTGCACGGGCCGTGAGTGGGGTTTGGGGGCCGGGCTTTCGGCACATCGCTAGGGTGATGTGACTTGACGTTTCGGAATCCCAGTCTGTGCAGACCAACATGCAGAGAAAGCGACTCTAAACAGATGCGCCGCTATTTAGAGTGCTGATCTGTTAGCTTATTAATAAATGTCTGTTGGTTCTGTTCATGCACCGGCAGATTCCTGCTTGTTAGCTTGGCACTTTGCAATTATGTGACACGCAGTCGATGTCTTAAAGATCAGATGGCTCTCCGCCCAGATCCAGTCCGCGTGAACATCACGAACAATCTTGTGTTTCTTGAATTTTCAACGTCCGCTTCTTCGGCGGTTGGCCGCTCTTCCACTCCATCTTTCATTCTTTGCCTGTTTAGGTGATAGAAGCCAGCAACATGAGGTCCGTTTGGGCGAATGTGGCCGAAAGGGTGTATGAGACAGATGTCGCTCTCGGAGTGTCCAGTCACGGCACCGATCGTATTGGCCCTGAGGATCTGAGTGCGCAGAGAAACCCAGCAAAGCAGCCGATATTGCCAATGACCGAAGAGAATGGAGAATGTGAGGAAGACTACAGACACGGATGGAAACCACTCTCGCTTTCAACCCCAATGCTGGCCGCTATCATCGCACTGACTCTACTCATTGCTGCCGCCATTGAGACCCTAGCTCAACGGAGTAAAGCCCTGGGTGCTCTCGCTATATCGCCATCCGCCGGTGCGATTCCTGAATATGCTAAGCTCGGCTCTCATTATTTACCAATCATCACGGCTGTAATTTACAGCATGATTTGGAGTTGGGTCGATTTGGATGCTAAGAGAATGCAGCCATGGTTTCAGCTCTCTAAATCAAAAGCCACGACAGTCAAGGATTCACTCTTCTTGGACTACCAATATGAATTTGTGGGCATAGTTCCATGGCAATCTGCGAGAAGGAGGTAAGGTACAATTTATGCAGTACATGCTTATTTGAAGCTGACACGAATACAAGACACTGGCCTGCATTCTTTGCCGGAACTGTCATGGTCCTTGTTTTATGGGCTGTTACGCCTTTCCAAAGTACAATCATGGGTACGGGAACGATCAAGCGGATAAAGCCAGCAACTATTGGAACAAGATCTAGTCTGGTACCTATGGATCAACAAAGACTGCTATTGGGCCCTGCAGACATAAACACTGGCTATGCAGTGGCCTGGCTTAATCAACCTTACCCTCCGTTCACAACATCAGATTATGCTTTGCTTCCCTTCTATGTTCAAGATGACCCTTCACCCACCAATGTGAAGTCGAATTGGACAGCGACAACTACCAAATTTTCGAGCGACTTGGATTGTTGGCTTGGGAAAGTACTGGAAACAAGGGGAGTATCAGATGGCCGCACATTTGTGACCCTTTCCAATGGGCAAGGTTGCAATGTCAGCACTACAGTCTATTCTGTCGAGAACGAGACGGCCAAATTGAGTTACATGGGATATTACTATGGAACCCAAGACACTTACAGCTTTGGTACAGATGCTTGCCCGCCAACCAAGAATTCAACTCACCAATTTTATGCGGAATGGCTGGGAAAGAAACCTGCAACGGACTCACAACCTGCCAATATTACGGCCATGTTCTGTCAGCCGAGCTACTATACCCAAAAAGTGCTCGCGACGGTTGATTCAGAAACTTTGATGCCAAACACCAATTCTATTCAAGAACTGGAGCCTCGGAAGCTCCTATCCGAAATTGAATTCAACTCAACGGCGTTCGAGTACGTCCTTTCCATTGGAAGAACGGGTTTAAAGGGCTGGGACCAACCAGTAACTGATCCTCCATCTGCGCAATCCGCATACCAGTGGCCACGGCTGCTTGACCGTGGCTTTAGCTATTATGATCTCAGCATAGACAATATGGTTGGCTTTGGTATGGCAGCGACAAACTTGTCTGTCGACTCGTATTCGGATTCTGAGATAATACATTCAGCATTTAAGACTGCCCACCAGTCGTTGTTTGTTTTGGCTCTCCAAAGCCTACTCACTAATGACACTTCTTTTTCTAATGAGACTGCATCTGTGGAGTTCTATCTTCATGGTATTGTTGTCAGTCGACCCTTTTCAGCTGTTGTCGAGGGCCTTTTGTGTCTTGTTGCAATATTAACTGCTGCTTTGCTTTGGTTTTGCCGAACTGCTCCGAGCAAACTGAGCATGAATCCCAGTTCCATCAGCAGATATATTGACCTTTTTCGGAATAGTCCCGAATTTCTGGACTCATTCCGATACATGGATACCGCGAGTGAAAAGATTCTGAAAAAGAAATTCGGAAAAGATGAGGTCAAAATGGTATATGATGATCAGGGCGAAAACACTAGATTTCTACTGTTTGAAGATGCACGCAACTCTCAGGATTCTCATAATTCTCGAGATATCCAGTACTCTGAACACTCCGAAGACCAAAATGAGGAGCAGCCGCAGAGTCCGACGGGCCATTACAAGCCCGAACAGCCACTAGCTCTCAGACGCGAAAGTGGCGCCTTTTTTCTAATAATATTACTTGCAGCTATCATTGGATTGTCTTACTTGAAGAGGCAGGAGAAATTATTGAATGGTTCGTGGATGTTGGTCAAGGATCATGAACGTAGCTGACCATTTCTTAGGGCTTCCCCGTCCATCAAACAATCTCGATGTCTTGAGGATTTTGGAGAATTACATCCCTACCGTTTTTGCCACACTTGTCCAGCCATTCTGGTTGCTTTTGAATCGACTTCTGTGCGTCTTACAGCCATTTCGTGACCTCTCAAACGGGAAGGCCAAGGCATCAAGTTCAATTGATGCCACATACGCTTCCATCCCTCCCCAGCTTGTCTTTTGGAGAGCTCTCAAATCCAAACATTTTATTTTAATGTTGCTCTGTGTAATGACAATGCTTGGAAACCTTCTCGCCATTGGCCTGGGTTCCTTATTCAAGGAACACGCAGTGACAGCCAACTATCTAGAATCGATACACCCAGCTTTCACACCACAATTCATATCCAATGCTACGGATTGGGACCGTGACAATTTCTTTTATAAGTACTCAAAGAAAGATCATCTTTATGTTACCTGGGCAAACATGTCCTCCGGTACCACTCTCCCACCATGGGTATCGCAGAAATATTTCTTTCAGATGTACAACTTTTCTGATTCAAGCAAGACTGGAAATACACACACGTTTCAGACAACTGGGTTTGGATCCAACGCAAATTGCACAGCAGTTGGTTCTTTCGATGTACCCACCAAAGCACCGCCCTCGTCTAATAAAATGTGCAAAGTTGTTGAACAGGCTGGAATTAAAATCCGATCCAATATGTTTACCCCGGATACTTTCCGTAATCTTTCTACAGGCCTATCTGCCGTGGAATACATGTCTACTGGAGACTTATGCGATATACCGTTGGCCTTTGGATGGGGGCGAACTCTTCAAGGTAGCAACAGCAACGCAACGCTTGAAGCCAGCCTTGTCACCTGTTATCCGTTCATGGAAATGGCCATGTTCAACGTGACGGTTGATTCGGACGGTTATATCGTTTCTTATAACAGGGCAAGCGATTTAAATTCCCCCTATTACGCAGGATCGAAGAATACCACCAACTTGGCGCTCTCTTCTTTGAATGCATGGGTGCAGAGCCCGAATGTTGGGCACAACGACACACTGGCCAGAGACTGGATGAACTATTTTATCACACTCAAGATGGGGTCCAGAGATATATTGGACCCACGATCCTCGGTGCCAGATTCGGCGAAGATGGCAACCTTGATCGATGAAATTCATCGACAAGCATTTGCCATATTCCTTAGCCAGAACCAAGAACTTTTCAGTAACAAAACTGGAGAGCCAGTTTCAGCTATTCGATCCAGCCTAGAGACAAGGATCTTCATGCAAGAGGCATCTTTCATCATCACTGTGGTCGTTCTCGGCCTCAATATAATCGTCGCGTCTATTTTCTATGGCCGGCCTACAGGATTTATCCTACCCCGTCCACCGACAACACTAGCCTCTGTAGTTGCATATATTGCGTCTAGTCGACTGTCAAGTCCGACACACAAAAAGATCCCGGGGAGAGATGCGCGAACGTACAGCTTTGGGCAGTTCATTGGGGTCGATGGGAAGGTTCATGTGGGCGTTGAAATGGACCCACACGTGGTCGCTCTAGACCATACAGCTCTGGTAACAAAGCCGGTGGTTTTTTATCGTCTGCGTCGATTCTTCACTTTTTCTAAATGATACCACTTTGTTTTGGGCCAGAATGAATTAGCGTTGTACAATTTAGAGCTCAATACACATTTTTTTCCTTTAAAAATAAAATTTCGGGTTTACTCTATTTTCATCCCGCTCCATCGTTATCTCTTGATTCCTCCTTTAATTTGCAAAACGTGACCGGTTCACGGCATGGGAACACACAAGGGAGAATGTTGGGTGCAGAACTCACCTATTATCGCAATAGCCACCGAAACGACATCGTGGTCGACGTTATGTTGAGTGTGCCGCAAGGTCAGAGATTGCACCCTGGTGGCACGATTATCACCCCGTCTAGACACATGTTAAATCTTACATGGGTTAGCGAGAAATCCGGTGGCTTTCTGCCAGCCGGCTGCCCTTAGATACAAGTCTCAGCATTTACCATGCTTACTTGCCCCCCACCCCCCCCTAACTAAAGAATAATTTACGTTATGGGTCGAAGTTACTTGATTAGGTTCGTCCTAGCCGCCATTCTGCCGTACAAGAATCTATTGTGGCGTAGCGCGTGTCGTGCTCCCCTCACGAGAATATTAAAAATATACTTTTAAGCTAAGCCCAATTCTTCTCGATCTATCGAATCCGTCAAATATTGTATTCCAGATTGTTCTTTCTAACCGCCTCCAAGGAAATGATGGCAATGGGTATACTTTCGCCCCCCACCCCCCTTCATCAGTTGGTCTTCTGTTTGCCGGCAAATAAAAGTCAACCCGGGCGGCACATTCGAAGATAATCCCTTCGTCAACAGCGCTGAATGCACCCAATCATCATTATTTAGCCTATCACGATCGGTAATCCTGGGTTCTTGAGTTCACGGTAGCCCCGGATATGTAACGGCAAGCATGTGATGGGTGTCTTCATTTAAACTGAGGAAAGCGTCAGAGACGCAGTATTATTAGTCGTCACCTTCATGGACTCATAACTACAATGGAGTAATATCTGGACGTATAAAATAAGGGGCAGATAAATCTAAAGGTCTGCCATGAACAAAACACTGGTGTGCCCAAAGCCAAAGTCACCATCAGCGTCCATACAATCAACCTATCCAATCCCAGTAGGCCTACCGCAACGATCAACCAAACCTCTATTCGCAAAAAAGAAATCCAGCACATAGGACGCATGGGATTTTTGAAAGCCCAGACAATGAATCCTCAATCAAGTCAAGATCGCCTCTCGCATCGAAAGCTGGAATAGTTCAGAGCCCAGTTGACTCGAGAAAAACCTTGATGCGCCACCTTTTACTCGCGCATATTCTTATAAAGTATACATGTGTCCTCGCCGCATAACCCCAAGACGTCAGATCCCAGATTCTCGTGGATGTGTGACCTTAGTGGACACCGTACCTCCTCGCCAGAATATATCAAATATGGACGAAACGGCCCCGTAAACGATCAGAAGCGACTGCACCACACAATATCATCAATTTAATTTGTAATCTACAATATCCGCATCTCTCTTGGCCAGTCGTCATGACGGGACACTTTCGAGGTTCGGGGCCTATCCCTGTGATGGTGAGACCTTGCGTCATCTTATTTAAGCCCCGTCTGGATAATGTTTAATGATTATAGGCAGTGGGAAGTGTTCTCACAACTATAGCAACAGGCCTCATCATCGCTCGTCTCTATCTCCGCCTCAGAATCCAACGGATCAGAATACTAATCAGTGATATCATGATTATCCTTGCGTGGTTTTCAGCATGCGCGTATCTCGTTCTCAACGCTGTCTTGTTTGATCTTGGTGCTCTTAATGCATCAGTCGGAACGTTGTTGATTGGATATATTGCCTCCCCTGACAGAGTCCAGAATGTATTCAAGGTAATGGATTCTCTTCACTAACAGACGTGGGCTTGATGGAAGTAGTGCTGACGAAAGGCGATGTAGATCTTATATATGTGTAATATCCCTTTATACTTGGCGTTTTATTTTTGTAAGGGAGCCCTTCTTTCAATGTATCTGGATATATTTCCAGATTTTATGAAAAAAAGGAGAATCTTCTTGTGGGCTGTGATCACGTACGTTATTTCAGCCCTTATCGTGAGTATCTTGGTTGTTTTTTTGACGTGTCTACCAATCGCGACAAACTGGTGAGTCCCTAGGACCATTTACACATTTGAGAACATGATTCAGAACGGGGTCTAACTTTTGTGGATTGTAGGGACCTAAGTCCCACGACGACTTGTCCTCCAATGAAGAATAAAATCGTTTTTAAAACAATATGGGCCCTCCATTTTGCTGGGGATTGTTTCGGTACGACGGAGGTCATAGTGGCAAGAAGAAAGAAAATACTAACAGGTTTTGATTAGTATTCATTCCACCATGGCTCATCATCGGGAAATTGACTGTTCGTAGAACAATGAAAATAGGCATCTACGCAACATCTCTTCTCGGACTCGTCACCCTGATATTTTCAATTCTCCGTTACTGTATAATCATGGAATCAGAGGTCGGGTCATCGATTCCAATTAGCACAGCAAGTATGCTTAACCTGACCTCCCCTTTGCCGCCAAGCGTTCTCTTTGAGCTAATCTGGAATATCTCTTGCAGTGTTGTGGAGTATACTCGAATGCGACCTCGGGCTAATAATTACGTGCATCCCATCTCTCCGGCCATACTTTACCAGACCGAGCGAGGACCTACCGAGAGCCCACCATAAGAACAGCAAAATGTCGAAGGCTACAGAAACGGTGCGAACTGTTGGGCCAGCCCCCCCTCAAAAGAAACGTTCTTCAACAATGTCATCAGGGGAGACCCCGGGGTCAGAAAAGGAGTATATAGGCGGAACCAAAAGGAGCAGTAGCAGTGATGCGCATTTTGTATCGTCATCGGTATGAAGAGAGGAATCTGTGTAAACTAGTGGTCAGCCGAACAAATGGCCGCCTAGATCAAACTGCATGACATCGGCGTACGAGAGAAAAGGTCACGGGAATATACTGGCGTTGTATCTGATATATTTTAACGCACTTTGGTGGATACATGACGGGTTATGGCTGTGCATTTACGGGATTGCAAGCTTGTTACTGGCGGGTTGGACATGGAACTTTGGTAACAATTCAGGCAGCATCTACAAATGATGAGATTCTTGGCAAAAAAAAATTTTATTAAAAAATGAATTAAAAAATGCCCAACCCCAGCGTCATAAGTACTAAAGAGCCTCACTTTCCACATCCATTACAGGGGTGGTTATTGTCCGATGCTCACAAAAGGCAGTCAGTTCCAAGGCAGCCCTCCTCCGCCTGGGCGCCTTACCGGTGAGCCCGCCGAACAAGGAGTGGTGGCCTGCTGAGGCTCAGGGCTTAGCAGGGTGGGGAAGCAGCGGGGAGGGATGATCTTACGTACGATTGGCCGCTAAGAGAGGGAGGCGAATCCCAACTGGACAGTGAGCGAGCACCACCAGCGAAACATGTGCTGATTGGCGCTTCAGTCTGGGAGTGAGGCGGCCAACAATCGATAGGCCTAGTTCTGCCTAGTGGTGTACCACCTGGCTTGGCTCTTGTATCGATGAGTGAGCCATGCCGCGAACAGAAATTTCTTCAATGAGCCACTGATGCCTGGTGCAGTCAGACTGCCAGCTGTTGACTCACAAGCACCTAGCCTACTAGCCTGCCGTGTGCATGTGCCATGGTACGCCTCGGCGTTGTTTGTTGGCCATCTTTTGAGGCCCATTTTCCTTGACCGTACATCAGCTGGGCCGATTGCTGTCCGCGCAAGCCACCATCACCACATACTGGACGTCTGCATGTGCAGTGGTACCGTTTGTAGGCAGTTAGCCATGTGCCACAACCAGGATGAATCAATCACTCGGGGGAGAACCACAACGTTGCTTCACCCGTTGGTCGTGCAGAGGATAACACCGCCGCAGCCTTGGCCTTGCTTGGTATTTAACGTGACCCATCACCTGCCTTGATGTTTGCACTTTTATCCATCCCCCTCTTCTTCTGCTTCTTCTGTTCCCTCTCCCTTTTCGACTTTCTCGACATCTCCCCCCCGTATTGTCTCTTGTCGCACCATCCAACCCGTTGCAGCGACGATCCTGGCTTTCCCGTCCTACCTTCATCCTCGAACCACAACTTTTTCGTTGTCCACGCTGTGAAAGGGAAACCTGCCGTTGCACTACTGTGTGTCGCCCATCTCACGTCGTATTCTGTTAGCTCCGCTTCACGTACGTGCTGGCATCCTTCCCGTGTGCATGTGTCTCTCTTTGTGTGTGTGTGTGTGTGTGTGCATTCATTGTCTCTCTTCTCCCCGGCTTTCCCTCTCGTTCCATTTCTTCGCTACTGCCTCAAAATCACACCGACACAGAAAAATCGTCGCTTTTGTCTACTAACACTTCGTCCCTCAAGATTCTCCCTTCTGCTCCTGTCCCTGCATCCTCCTCAGCGTTGTTTGCCTGAGGGTCATATCACTGTGACCATTGTTGCCTGATAGCCCGAGGCAAGCAGGCACAACAAAGTAAAGCCAAGGAAAGAGACGGTATTTGTGGATGCGACGCAGCCCGCCCGCCCGATTGAGTATACAGCTGGCAGCCCGCCTCAACGAGTCGCCTGCTTGACAAGTCTGCTTCTCTTTTCATCCCGTCAAAGCAATCACAATCAGGAAACAGCCTCCTTTTTCTTCATATTTTTCTCTTCGTTCTTCCTGTCCTGCACCCCCGTCATAATTGTCACGCTCGCAACTTGGCACCATGGCGTCAACTGAGACCACTCTCGTCCCGGCGGATTGCCATGACGATGCGAACCCCATCGGTTCCACATCGGCCACTGACGACTCCGCCCGAACCCCGGTCGAACCCAATCACAACTCCACTGATCCGGGTTCTAAGACTGCCGGAGCCGGACGATCCGACCTGTCAAAGCGGTCCACTAACAAGACCACCAAAAAAAAGCACACGCGCAACAAGTGCAAGTCTTCGTCCAAATCGGCCAAAAAGGCTGGAGAAGCCTCCGAGTTAACCGAAGAGGATGGCAACGAATCTTCCAACGATTCCGATACCTCCGACTCAGACGCTGACTCGGATGACGAAAACACAAAGCCCAAGGTGAAGAAAAGTTCAAAGGTTCATAAATCAACAAAAGCGGCCAAGTCAAAACAACCAACCAAAAAGTCAGCCAAGAAGAAGGCCAAGAAGGACCAGAAGGCCAAGAAGAAAAAGTCCAAACCCAAGCCTGTTGATTCTGACTCTTCTGACTCTGACTCTTCTGATGACACTGATTCGGAAGCTGACGAAAGCAACGAACAAAATGACCAGCGGGACGATCTCACCCAGGAGCTTCGCGCTTTGAAACTCCAAGTTGCTCAACTCCAGCAACACCAACTCATGCAGCCCAACCAGGGTGCCCCTTACGCACCATGGAACGGCAGCATTGGATACCAACTTTCCCTTCCCATGCTCCAAACACAGCCGACAATGACAAATCCCATTTCGCCTTCAATAAACACCCCGCACCCTCCAAAGTCGCCTGTCATCATCTCTCCCCCCAGTCGTCGTAGCCGTCGTGGACAGAATACCAACAGCTCCGATAATGAAGAGGATCCAGACAGTGACTCTCAGGAATCTACCAAGCCAAAGTCTAAAAAGAGTCCTGGAAAGGTTGACTTCAAAAGAGTTGACTGGGTCTGGGACGATAAAGTTCACAACTATAGGCTCCAGGATACTGCCGAGACGTCAAGTGACTCGCAATATGAGGATTTTATTTTCCATGTCCGCAGAACTTTTGACTGGGAAGGCAAGTTTAGGGCCACGTACGTGGATATCAGAAGCAAACTCCTGCGTGAATGTTTGCAGGATGTCATTGGTAATGTCACTGGCGTGAGCTTGGTGGACGAAGTCCCCAAGATTGAACCTAATTTTCTTTTTCTGTGAGTGTCACCCTTTCATGTTTGTTCTATACTCCATCACAGAGCTCATGTCCAATCTAATTTAGATATCTCGAAGATTTGCGTAAGCATCGAAAGGCTCTCAGACTAGCGGAGCCCGCAGGAGACTCTAAGAAGGAGCGCAAGAAAAATCAGAAGCGACTCGATAACAAGAGAAAGCACCTCAAGGTTCTCGTCAAGTATCTCGATACTGATTTTGCTGCAACCAAAGAAAGTCTTTATCCCATGCTTGAGAGCGGTCTCATCACCTTCGACCTTCTTTGGGCGCTATGGAAACCAAACACCTTGGCTTATATGTCAACCTACGGAACGGCGAGCGAGCCCCGCGCCTTCAAAGTCGAGATGGCTGAGCTTCATGCGAGTCTCTTAAAGGGGCAATTCTACTACATCGATGGAAAATATTTTGAGTATGACGGCAAAAAATACGGTTTTGGAAACTTGTCCGAGGAAATCCCTTCCTTCGTCGGTGCCAGGAAGATCACCAGTCTTCCATGCTACCCGATCAAGTATCATCAGAACGAGGCTCAAATCAGAAAGGAACTGATTGAGCGAGGCAAGAAGTTTGTCTCGCTTAGTGGTGTTCACTACAAGAGCTACCAGGGACTTGCCTTCTTGAAGCGTAAAAAGATGGTCATCAAATTCCATGTACAAAAGAGCCGCGTCATGATAGACCCGGCGATCTTTCGGCGAATCAACCCTAACTACAGTGTTTCACTAGTTAAGCCCAAAGATCTTGATACTATCCCAGATCCAGATTCCGACTCTGAAGGCGGAGGATGCTGCTGCGAGGCTTCAGACTCTGATGGCGAGGATGGCGAGGAAAAAGTCAAGTTTGTCACTAAAGTCTTTAGAAACCAAAAAGGCGGCATTGAGTTCGCGCGCGTGGCTAAAGAGGATAGTGATGACGATGAGGAGGAGAAGCTAGATGTATTGCCAAAAAAGCCAGCGACGGGCACCGGAGCTAGCGAAGAGTATGGTGATGAAGACGAGGAGTTTACCGACGAGGAATACCTCATTGCTTCTCCCGTTGTTCTCGGATTTGCTTTTTCAGAGAAGCAGTGGCTGGAATTTGCAGTCTCTGCTGTCGAAGATATCAAGTGGAATGAAAAGGCTTGGGAGTCGCTGGTGTTAGAAGATGGTACCAAAGACCTGATCAAGGCATTGGTTGAGTCCCGCAAGTACCAGGCAGCAAACACCATCGACGATGTGATTCAAGGCAAAGGCAAAGGCCTCGTCAGTAAGTCTGCCCTTTCTAAGCTGTCGGTATCCCACGTCTAGCGAAAGCATGCTAATCTCCCTCTCTAGCTGTTCTACACGGACCTCCTGGTACCGGCAAGACATTGACAGCTGAAGGCATCAGTGAACTTCTCAAATGTCCGCTGTATATGGCATCGGCCGGTGAGCTAGGGACAGACTCGCGATTTCTTGAAGCTGAGCTTCAAAAGATTCTTGACATTTGTCATGCTTGGGGTGCAATTTTACTCTTAGACGAGGCTGATGTCTTTTTGGAAAAGCGAGACATGCACAACATTCATCGCAATGCCCTCGTGAGCATCTTTCTCCGCCAGCTGGAGTACTTCCAGGGCATTTTATTCCTGACCACCAATCGAGTCGAAGTATGTGTCTCGTCATTTCCTACCAGTGTTGCTAGAATACGTACTAACCAAGTGTATCCTAGACATTTGACGAGGCGTTCCAATCACGAATCCACATTGCGCTACGATACGACAACTTAGATGCCAAGGCAAAGCGGGCCATCTTTGAGATGTTCATTGAGAGGGTTCGAGCTCTTGGCAAGATCGAGGTCCAGCCGTTGACAAACGAGGATCTCAACATGCTGTCCAAGCAGGATCTCAATGGACGAGAAATTAAAAATGTGGTGGGCTCCGCTCAAGATCTCGCTGTTAACAAGGGTGAGGCATTGAGTATGAGGCACATCCAGCAAGTTCTCAACGTTCACGCCAAGTTTGGGCGAGATCTTAAAGGTGGGACTGGTTATGAGGATGCCATGAGAAGTTATTTCTAGTTGTCTTGAAAAACGGAGCGCACTCGCAAGGTAGGATAGAATGGGCAGATGACTGTAGGTTAAAGAAAAGGGCGTCCGGCAGAGTAGCTAGCGATGAAACCGTGATTGGGATTTACCTTTGGCACACAGTAGTGGATAGCCACGCAGATGGATACAATACCAGGTACTTGTTGCGATGAACAATAATGTGTGGATACCTAAACTGGCGAAATTCCACCAAGCTAAAGCAGAGTAGCTGAAAATAATCTATACTTAGTCCATTATGGAATTTATGGTTGCCAGTGGACGAGTCAGGAGCAATATCCCGGTTGGTCAGTGCATGAATTACTTGGTTTCGCATCGGATATGGTTTCTCGGATCCATGGAAGGTATCTCATTTCTCCTTTTTTTTTTATTTTTTAGCTTGAACCAGAAATAAGGCGTCTTGCGTTATTTGTTATCTTTGTTTGGTCTATTGTTCCTAGTCTAATAGCACGAGGCGAAAGGGGAGTACGAAAACATTATTGCAACA